>ML842107.1:33769-73767 GCA_009831015.1 Picea engelmannii
TTAGATTAGTAATGTTATTTTAATTATGTCGGCTTTAGGCCATTATTTGTAATTATACCTCCTAGTCTCCTATATATACCAAGGAGACATTTTCATTTTGAATCATCATGTACTTGAACATTTAAGTGGGGTAAAAGGAGGTTTCCCCCTCGAAGAGGCTTATTATCTGAAATTATCTCAGTTTCAAGGCGTTGAGTACTTTTCCTGAGGTTTTTCCATGCTATATTGATGTTTGGTTCTTAACAAATACATGACTCCTTTTGAAGCCTAGAGCAACAAGAAACTATAAGTGATGCACTTCCACATTTCCGGATCATGCACATGGCCCGCGTACATTCAAAAAAGAGGAAGGAATTAGAGCCTCACAGTAAGGAATGCATATTTGTGGGTTATATTGAGGGTGTGAAGGGATATAGATTGATGTATCCTTCAACAAACAAGTTAATCATTGAAAGGAGTGTCCAGTTTCAAGAAAGTGTCATGCATGCCTCTTGGGAACAACATGCAAAAACTTATGTACTTCCTCTTGTACCAGATATCCGAGATGATGCATCCTACCACTCGATTAGATTTCAGATCTATTTTTTGAATCATATTTGGAATATCATGAACATGCATGTGAATATCCATATCTAAGACACAAATGGGCATAATCCACCCTACCAACAATAGTTGATCTTGTGGGGGATCCAACAGATCCGAGGAGGATGAGATCCCAATTTAAGGAGGCTCCAAATACAATCATAGCCATAAAACCTATAATTCCCATGCACTGCTACATGGTTCTAGCCTCAAAACCTCATACCTATGCAGAGAATGAAGGGAATCATTATTGGGAAGAAGCTATGAAGAAGGAGTATAACTCCCTCATTGAGAACCAAAATTGGGACTTGGTTCCTCTTCCTTCGAATAGGAAGATTGTTATATTAAAATGGGTTTATAGGACAAAGAAAGAAGAAAATGGTCTTGTGAGCAAGTACAAAGAAAGATTGGTGGAAAAGGGATTTCAACAAGTCCATGGGATTGATTATGATGGGACATTTTCTCCAATAGAAAAATGGACTCCATATGTTTGTCTCTCGCAATTGCAACAAGGACGAGGGAGGTCCAAAAATGGGCGTGAAGAATTCATTTTTTCACAGAAATCATGAAGAAGAGATCTACATGGAGAAAACAAAGGGGTACATACATGACTCCTCTCTATTTTTCTAACTCAAAAATTCACTTTACGGCCTCAAGTAGGAATGTAGAGAGTGGTATGCTAAGATGGATTCTTGCTTACTTTCTAAAAATTTATTCACTGTAAATCATATCCCAATGTTTATATGTTGAGAAATTTTGACTCTCTCTTGATTTTAGTGCTATATGTAGATGATGTATTTATCACATGTAGCTCAGATTCGGTTATTTCTGCAGTCTATAATGATTTTCATCATAGGTTTTCAATGTTGGACATGGGTACATTGCACTTTTTCCTTGGTCTTGAAATTATCCAGGTTGATTTAAGAATCAAGTTGTCTAAGAAAAAGTATGCCAAATATCTCCTAGTTTGGTTCAACATGATTTATTGTAAACTAGCAACCAAACCTTTCTTATCAAGGGTCATGCTCGAGGATGGAGGGGATCCACCATTGGTGGATTGCACCAATTACATATAGCTAGTGGGGAGTCTCCTATACCTCACTCACTCTTGTCCAGATATCACATATGCAGTGAGAGAAGTTTGTAGGTACATGTAGGAGCCGCATGAGCCACACTAGAAATTTTCCAAGCACATCCTATGATATGTAAAGGGTATTACCAGTGATGGGATTCATTATGCAACTAGTTTTACATTAGACCTCATTGGCTATTTAGATTGAAATTGGGCTATTGATAACACATATCACAAGTCCACTTCGTGTTACATTCTTAGTTTGGGATTTGTTCCCATTTGTTGGTCGAGTAAAAATAAATCAAATATTTATTTATCATTAGCAGAGGCTGAGTAGATAGGAGGTCAACATTACCATTCAATAAATTTGACTACAAAAATTCCTAGAAAAAAGGCACATTGAGATCCATATGCATTACATAAGATAGATAATTCATGACCATATAATTGAATTACAACACTTTTCTCCCTCAAAACAGGCTTCTAACATCTTCACCAAAACCTTCATCGAGAAGAAATTCCACTTTCTACTGGACCTCCTTGGGGTGAAGGACATATCTTCCTAATGGTTGTATTTATTTTTCAGCATTGTATTTTGAGGGGGGGGGGGTGGTTTCCGTGAGTTTTAATCTATTATCTCTTTTTTAATGTTATATGTTTCTTAGATGCATTATAAAATGGGTACCTAACATGGCTTCTTATCAGGACCCATTCATTGTGTACTCCCTAGTAGTGTTCAGGGGGGTTATTGGAGATATTACACACCCACCTAGTATTTCTTTTCCTAATTTTATTATTCTATGTTGATTATGCCCTTAGTATGAGACATTCTCCCCTAGATGAGAATATTCTAACCTAGATGAGGGTGCCACATCCTCTTTTGTCGTTACTTAATTGTACTTCAGTTAGAATAGTGGAGTCAAGTCTCACATGGAAACCTCATTATTATCATCGAGTGTTGCATGCTCACCTTGGGATCATCACCAGAAGGGTGCACTCACCTTGGGATCATCACCAAGAGGGATCACTTGACATGCATGAGGCTAGGAGGGTGCACCACATGTGCATGCATGAGATTATTGTTAGAATATGAAAGATTGTGTGCTCATTTTACCATTGACAATACCCTTGTCACCCAACCATACGCCGAAGCCACCCTCCGAGCACCTTAACCTTGACAGAGAATCACTCTGGAAGCAAAACCTAGGCTAGATAACCAAACAAAGGGTAACACACTTTTCCCCAAGGATATCTCATCACAAAGAGATGATCAGATAGTCCAAACCCTAGCCAAGAGATAGTCCAAGCGAACTGCAACAACAACTCTCCTCCAAACATGTGCATAAGATTGCAACTGCATTGCGTAGAACTGCATCTCTGCAATTGATTAGATGTGTCAAATGAGAGACTGACACGCTGTATTTATAGTGGTTTTGGCAGACTTACTGGGGACGAATTCTCCTTATGGGTACCTGTATGTTTAGTATATATTAATTCTTCTAGCCGACTTCTTCTCTTGGAGGCTAATAACCTAATACATATTATCTTCTTGAGCCGACAAGTCTTCTAGGGTTATTATCCAACTCATTAGGGTTTCTCTTTCTTCCTGGAGTCTTATATTCTCGTCAAGTTCACACGTGGAGGTAAATACCTCCTGCAGCTACCATAATATCAACACTCCCTCCTAGCTAGGGAGGTATTACAGGTAACGGTCTTGAGCACAAAACAGATCATTCACCCGGTAGCATCAACATAATTATATGGACTAGATCATGACTAGATCATGGGCACCATCATCATCATCAGCTGCATCATCTCTCGAAACCATACTCTATCTGAGTAATCAGACATGATGCTCACTCCATAGAGTGATACAAGAGCCATTCTTCTGATCTAGAAAAGTAAATGTTCTGAACCATTTTCTATATGGAAAATCTTTGTTCATCATTCATCTAGCTGATGATTATCTCCAATAAATTGCTGATAGTCTTCAATACAATTAGAACAAAAATAGAACACAATTGTGTCTATCCATAGTAATACATAACTACAATCCAGTGGTACACTACCACACCAAGTTACACACAAGTACTTGATTGGCAATGTATGGTTACAAACAGTGGAACATATCCACCACAGTAGTATACATCTACTGTCATACAGTCTTCATAACACACATCTGATAGCAACCTGCACATAAACAATGTTATGATATAAACTGAATCATCTGGGCCAATATTTCACTCACATCTGTGAGATCTGAAAGAATATTTTCCCTCAGTGTAAAACATCAACAATGGGCTATCTGCCCTATTCTTCTCAAACAAGGAAGAATGATTGTTTCTGATTTCTGAGCCTAGACCATTCCTCACCCTGGGCCATTCCTCCTACACTAATCAAAGTGCACCCTGGAGAGAATGTATAAACCCTAAGGAATGCCTATCCCTGATTGTTGAGACTGAACCATTCCCCACCCTAGGCCATTCCTCCTACACCAATCAAAGTGCACCCTGGAGAGAATGTATAAACCCTAAGGAATGACTGTCCAGATCATTTCCTCTGTTAACCATAAGAGGAAAAGTCTATCCTGTATCAACCTCCAAAACATACCATTCCTCATGTTAACCACAATGAGAAATAGTTGTCTGGTGAGGCAGGCTAGTCTTCTTGAGTAACCCTCAAGAAGAGAGACTGCCCTAGACCACTCCCCATGTTAACCACAATGGGAAGTCACTTTCTATGATACATCAACAATCTAGACCATTTCCCATGTTAACCACAATGGGAAATCGCTGTCCGTCAGAAATCTCAATCCACTTTTCGAATAGGAAAGCATCTATCCAAGATGGACTATTTTTCAATCTTGAAAATGAATGTCTTCAATAATATTTTCAGTGCTCCCTCCCAACTTGGGAGTAATCTCTTCCTTTTTAAAAAAGGAATTTGTTTCCACAAGCTCCAGCTTGAGTATGGAAACTCTTTCATATTGGATAGAAGCTTTACCAAAATGTCTGCTTATTTTCTCATCTGTGGAGATATGTATTGGAGAACCACTTTCTCCTTTCTGGACTTCATCATGAATAATGTAATGCTTGATTTCAAATGTACTTTAGTCTGGAACACTATGAAGGCTTTATGTATCTCACAATAGAGTATATCATAGTTGGAAAACTGGAACATATCCACGTGGCACTTCTTCTGTCATCATGAGATCTGATCTATTGAGTAATCATCTTGATACAATATCTCTGTTATAGAAAATCTTCACCACGCTTCTACTGTGCACTGGAGTTTCTCCACCAAGTTGTCTTTTTCCATCTTCATACAAGGTTCTCTTTTTGGTATGCCTCAAAGTCTTGAGGTTGCTCTTCATACGCTCTTTGTTCATTTATCTGATGTAGAAATCCAACTCATGGATGTTGCAGATGATATGATGACTCATGTAGAGATATGTCTAGGTTACTGGAACACGTAATCATCATAGTCTTCTCCCTCCATCTACGAGAACCTCTAGTTCTATATCTCACAATTCTTTCATTCATAAATCTTTCATACACTGTTCTTCATCATGAATTTCAGTTCCTTTGCTTGATTGCTTTTATTGAGTTCATATCAGGCTGGCATTCTTGTGATTCTTAATACAATGAATGGTTGTTCTGGATTCTCTTCTTTCTTGGAATCTTCATGTTCTTCCTCATGTTTTTCTTTAGCTTTTGGGTCCATGGAGTTTCTTATAGATTCCATGCCCTAAAGATTCCACTTCTTCCTTTCATCATAGGATCACAGATCTGGATGGACAACCAGGGATAATTTAATGCTTCTCTTCGAAGAAGAATTCTTCTAAGATTGAACTGAACACATACTGTCTTTCATGGTTACTACCATGGATATATAGTTCATCATCTTCAATGGATCATAGGATTAGCTCCCTCCTAATCCTTGCTTCATGTAAGAGTGCATATAATTGGCTCCCTCCATCTAACAGAGTCCACGCTTTCGTCTGCATCTTCATTGTCTCCTGTAATATATAATTGGCTCTCTTGTCTAACAGAGTGCATGCTTCCATCTTGTTGTCTCTACAAAACGTCACAAGTCTTTTTCCAATTTCCTCTTGATTTCTGACTTCTTTCTGTCTTTGCTTCTTCTAAGTCTCTTCATGATTGATTTGACTTATCTTGCAATAGCTTCCACATGATTTGTATTTCATCCTTTCATGTGTATTATCTAATGATATCCATTCTTATCTTGTTGTTCTTTCATAGGTATAGTTCTTCTTGGAACACATTATCTTCCAAGAGATAGATATACAAGATACATACAGAGATGATGCAAACAAGATATGTACAAGAAATAAGAAGAGTTTTGTTACCTTTAGAAGAAGAAGTCTCTTCCATCGTACTTAGTCTTCTTTGTAGGTTCCTTTTCTTCGACAATTGATGCTTCGTGTTTCTCCTTCCTTTTCTTTAGCTCAGGACAATGATTCTTGTAGTGACCATACTTTTGACAGTTGAAGAATTGTACTTCTGAAATGTCTTTCTCTTGATTTGGCTTCCTCCTTGAACCAAACTTCCTTTTGTTCCTGAAGTTCTTGAATCTTGATGTGAAGGCTTGATCATCGTACTTCTTTTGGGGTTTCTCTTTTACACTGATCCTTGATTCTTCTTGAGCACAACAAGTCCAAATTTCTTCAAATGTTGGATACTCCTTTCTTGTGTTCATGCTTACGGAAAATGCATCCCACGTCTTGGGAAGACCATTGAGTACTATGTTTACCAACTCCTTCTATGAGATGATCTCTTCAATAGCTTGTAGTTGATCTCTTAACTGAGAATTATCACAAAGTATGATGTTATGCTGTCATCATCATTCATCTTCATGTCATAGAGCTCATTCTTCAGACTCATTACTTGTCCAATGTTTCTGACTGAGAAGAGGTTTGTTAGGGCATCATACATCTTCTTAGATGAGTCAAGATGGGAGATGTAGGGTATCAAGTGGTATTTTATGGATTCCACTATGATACTCATAGCATTAATGTCATTGTCTTTGAACTTCTCCATAGCTGCAACATTCTGTGGTTCCTTCTCTTTCCCTTCTTCAAACTCTGGTTTCACGATATTTCCTTTCATGATATCTAACACCTTATTCTTGGAAAGGATGAGGTCAATCATTTTCTTCCACACTCTGAAGTTAGAGGCTCCATCTAACTTGTTCTCCGACTTCATAGAATAAGTCATTTCTTCTTTGACTTGGTCAAACCCTAGATTTGACTAGAAATTCAAACTTCATGTCTTGGCTTTCTGAGAGTACTAGGAGATGCACTGGGCTAGGGCACACTAATATATTCAAAGAACAGGTCAATCCATTCACTTAAGGTGCCTCAACAAGAGGATTAGGGTTTTTGAAACTACTCCTTCTAGTAACCTTAGCGACAGTGTCTTGGAAGCTGCTTCTACTAGTAACCCTAGCAGCAGTTCCTCAGCGAGCTCAATATCCTAGCGGCTATGTTTCCTTCCAACATTTAGACTGAATGAAGGAGGTGTGGGCCCATAACCTGTTAGAATATAAAATATTGTGTGCTCAATTTACCATTGACAATACCCTTGTCACCCAACCATAGGCCGAAGCCACCCTATGATCACCTTAACCTTGACAGAGAATCACTCCGGAAGAAAACCCTAGGCTAGATAACCAAATAAAGGGTAGCGCACCTTTCCCCAAGGATAGAGCATCACAAAGAGATGATAAGATAGTCCAAATTCTATCCAAGAGATAGTCCAAGTGTAACTGCTAGCTGCAACAGCTACAATGACATCTCTCCTCCAAATCTACGCACAAGACTGCAACTATACTACGCAGAAATGGCTCTCTGCAACTGCTGAGATGTGTCAAATGAGAGACTGACACCCTATATTTATAGTGGTTCTGGTAGACTTACTGGGGCTGACTTCTCCTTCTGGGTACTTGTCTGTTCAATATATATTAATTCTTCTGGCTGACTTCTTCTCTTGGAGGCTAATAACCTAATACATATTATCTTCTTGAGCCGACATGTCTTCTAGGGTTATTAGCCAACTCATTAGGGTTTCTCTTTCTTCCTGTAGTCTTCTATTCTCATCAGGTTGACACGTGGAGGTAAATACCTCCCACAACTACCATAATATCAACAATTATCTCCACTCCACTTGTGTGAGTCAATTAACTAATGATTGCATGGTCGATTAATTAGGACTAGGTGGCAACTCACTCCAGTTTCTTTTAGTGTATGTCCACATCTCTCTATATCACTACTATGTAACATTATTTTAGGCATGTAGATTATATCATCTGTAATTTTTCATTCTTTCATTGTGTGGAATGCAATTCTTTCATTCTTTCTCCAATTCTTCTCTCAACTTTGCAATTTTTTTGTTCATTGTTTCTAGCTAGATTCTCTTTGTAGGTTTCAACCCAATTTCACATATCATACAATCCTAATATGTTGGTTGTGCTATGAGAATTTTTCCCTCTACAACATCATTCTTCAGAGATAATGGATCTTTAGGCTTGTTGCATAGAGGTCCATGTATGAATACTCAATTGTGGGGACATTTACCCTCAATTTGGCTTCCATAAATTCAAGTGAGGACTTTATAGGAGCATTGCTTCTTATTTCCTACATGTGGATGGCTAGAAATTAGTTTTTGAGTTCCCAATGCTCTGAAATGGATTTTCCAAAGATTTATATATAGTCTCCCAATAAATTTTATTGGGAAGACAATATTTTCCCCTCCCTTATCATTCCTTTTATTTTATAATGAAATATATGTTTCTAATCCCTTATTTCATCCATATAAGAGAGAATCCTTTCTTGTAGATTCAATAGTCAAGGCTACCACATTGGTAAGTTTACACTACCATCAGACAAACAATGCCACATATTAATAGTAGGTGACCACATTTTATCCTAAATTAAGGATTTATATTGTATAAATGGGATGCCATCAATGATATGGAATTTGAATAACTAACATCCTTTGCTACCAATGAACTTAGAGTTTCCATCCAAAACATGTGGTTCCACAAGATATTGAATTCAAAAAAATTATCAATTAAATATGGGACATAGGAATTGTGATCCTCACATATACTATAAGTGTTCATCATCTTTGGTAGTCAAAAGATACCTTTCATATTAATTTAGTTGATAACCTCCCATAAGTTATATCTATGTCTGGATGTGTGTGCCTTAGAGGGAGGAATCCAACTTCAACAATGTTAAATACCCTCCTTTATGTTAAAGAGATAAAATGAAAAGACATAGTGATTTTTGTTATCACCTACATAATTATCCATTTGCAACAATAATATTGGTGGTTATTTTCCATTTCCCCCACAAAAATTTGTACTCTCAAAACTTATCTCATGTGCTTGCATATCTTTTTTCCTATAGATCAAACATTTTTCATAAGAATCATATTGTAATAGAGCTTCATGCAATGGGTGGTTGGATTTTCCCCTTTGTAAAACAAATCCCCATATTGATCCACCATTGGTTATTCAAAATACTTTAGACATTTAGCCAATAAAGTCACAGTGAAATTTGAACCCATCTTCACAAAGGAAATACTGAAGAGGCCAAATCCCCCAATATTGTTTCTATGTGTAAGCATACCAATCAAATAAATAGGAAGATTCATGACATTACTAATAACATTTTCCTTCTTACCCAACCTTGGTATAAAATTCTTTGACTTATCCATCTTGTCATGCACAATGGTTAGGTAAGTTATTGGACTCTTCTCCGAAGATAATCTATGGGAATAGTACATATGGTGACAACTTGAAATATAATCATTATGGGCTATATGAACTTCTTGCAACCATTCTACTTTGGTTGGATTAGTGGTGACCCTCATCTTGTTCATGATTGAAATACAATCATTACACCTTTCACATAAGTTGTTCTTTGTGATTGCAAGATATAGAAACTATTTTCTCATTACTTTTATAAAATTGGATTATGACACTAGAGAAAGACCAATCCATTAGATGTCCTCATTAGCCATTTTGCAAAGTGAACCATGTATTTTGACATGAATCTACTATGTCAAACTTCATTATAAGTAGATTTTTTTATTTATTCTTCGTGTCTAGAACTATGGGAATTTGATGCTAGAGAATTTAATACAAAATACATTTTTGAATTTTCATTCATAAGATGCACCCTCTTGTTACCCTCAACCATTAACTCAAATGGAATTTTAAAAATACAAAAAAATTTACAACAAAATTTAGTGCCCATTTTTGCATAGAATGCACTTTAATCAAATGTTTGTACATATATTGCACTTGTATTCCTTTTAAAAGATGCACCATTAAATTGTATTTATATAGGATTTTATGGCCTTTTTGTCACAATTTTTATTTCGGCAAAATCTACATTATTCATAGGTGTATACACCATCTATAGAAGATGTGCTTTGAGTACTTCCCAAAAGTTGATTCTAGGGTTGTTTACATTTTTTTAAATATCACGTCTAAAGGGAAATCATTCAGGTCAATCAAGTAGTATATAGGCCATCTTCAGAGATAACCTTTTGATAAACAACATTTCTCACAATGGAAAAACACTTTCTATGTTTAAAATCTAAATTCATTACCATTTAGTGGTGCAAAGTGCATCGCCTCACCTTCTAGAAAATTTGAAATTATTCCCCCAATGATATAATTTGGTTGTGAACACTAATGGATTAGATTCACCTTTTCTCCCACGAACTTAATGTTTCGATTTTGGTTCATTTCTACCATTGAACCTTAAAATTTCTTAATGATTTCAACATTTAAGAATGAGCATGTATTGAAATCCACCATTTTTTGTTCACCAAGATAAAAGGATTCCAAACTATAACTCCAATGATAAAATGTCACAAGGAGACACCGACACGCCAAATGAAAAAGATCCAAAAATATTTCCTTCAATATAATCATTTTCATTTACATTTTTCAAAAGACCTATGGAAATGCAATCTCTGTGATCTAAACATCTATGTAGCAATATGACTTTTGTAAGAAGAAGATAAAACCCAAATCCATATAGAATATTTTTATCTCGACTATTAGAATCGACACCAGTGATCTCCTTCAACTCATTATGTTATAGAGAGTAGCCAATGTGGTTAAGAATCTATGATGCATCCCATTCAATAAAAGAACCTATTTCTTTTGAAAATATATTTGCACCTCTTGATGCATGCACCATTTGAATATCAACATCAAAAATCTTAGTAACATTTACAACAACATATCAAATGTTGATGTCATTGTTGTGCAATTTCTTTCTTACTATGGAAGGATATTCTTTTAGCAACTTTTAATCCATTAAAAAGTAGGTCCATTAAGTTTTCTTTGGTAGGTGGATAGTTAGGTTGTACTAGAAGTACATCACATCTTCAAATACATTATTGAAACTGAATATAGACAATCATTATACAACATTTGAGTTTGCATTTTTGAGTCTCGTGAATATGATCCAAATGTTGTAGCCATTGTTAGATTGATAAAAAATTGTTTGAGACTAACATGTTTGATACAAGTTTCTTATAGAATCTCCTAGAAATAAGAATTATAATAATAATAACGATTGTAGATGGAATAAAATCCAAGCATATAAAAAATTAATTTTGTAAATAAAACATAATTTCATTTAACATAGACCTAACACATACACACACACACACACACACACATATATATATTGAAATTTAAACTACCATTACCAATTACAAGTCAATACACATTATATTTTTTGGTTAAACTATTGAACTTGGAATGTGAGCCCCAAATTCCTTAATAAAGATTACTGATCATTGGAAATCCACTAATTGACCACCCTACCAAATCCTATGATTATTCTCCTCTCCCAAGGATCCCAAAGTTGCAATGGAGTTGTATGGAAAAAATACTTGCTAGCAATAATTGAAGGTTGAAGCCATCAAGATTGAGAAGAGTCCCCACTTCTCTACAACCTCCAATAGACCAAACTCTCAACAAGAATAAAGTAAAATTCATTTCATAATTATGATAACCATCCATGATCTATAAACTACCATGGATATTCCATTAGATAGTTCATCACAACAAATCTAATAAAATAAATCTTTACTGTGAAGGTTAATTTCTTTTATATCTAAGAATTTTTTAATTATTGGTTTTCTACTTAAAATGTATGAAATAGATGAAATGTGAAAAATAGAGAAAAAAAAAACAAATACTCACACACCATCCAATAAAAACACAAGATATAACCTGGGAAACCCAATACAGAAGAAAACCCAGCTAGAAGGTGAGGCCTCTCTACTCTCTTTTCTTCACATGCAAGTGCAAAGAAAGAGGTTGATCTAGATTTTATGAGAAGAATGAAATGAGTACAGATTATTAATAGATTCTTAACTCAAAATAACAGAGATACAGTAAAACTGGGTTTCTATTCAATAATGAAATAAGCTGAAACTATAAAATGCAGCGGAAACAAGATTGCTGGAATGGTGGCGACTCATCTTTGAAAAGAGATGTGACGACTGCTCTCATTCGCAAGACAAAGATTACAATGAGGCTCTGAAGGCATTTTACAATAAATAGGAATTCCAAAAAACCTATAAATCCAAAAACCTAACCCTAGGAGATGAAGCGCCAAAAGTCACATGGGCCCCGTTTGGGTAAGTTAGTACATTAACTTCCCAGGGTCGTAACTTTTGCATACGATCTCCATTTTAAGTGTATGATATCCCATTGGAATGGTATCATCAAGGGGATTCATTTTGGGGCATCAATTATTCCTTTGACTATCATTGAGTTGGGACAGTCCTAAAAAACCTTCATTTAGGCCCTCAAAATGGCCTCAGAAGTGAAAATTGCTAAGAATAGTAAATTGCCAAAATTGCCAGAAAATTGTTTTGAGCTAGTTGGAAAAGGTGGGTGGTCACCGATATCTATATGGATCAATCCTCCATCCTTAGGAATAAATGGTCTCCATTTCATTGAGTTCCCCCATCAAATGAGGAAACTTCTGTTGAATTTGGCCCCGAGTGAGCCACTTGCCTTGGTGCAGGAGATGCCCTGCTTTGACGACTCGATAAAGCTGGATCCTTTGCTGTCGAGTTAACTTGATCTATGTGTCCACAATATGATCATTGGATTCCTGTTGGATGCATTTGGGGTTGAGATCTGTTGGTGTCAGCTATTCTGCTACGTCTGAGCTGTCCAATAATGGTGGGAAATAAGGGTGAAGGAGATCCACGTTGAACACTGGGTGCAGGCCAAGGAAAGGAGGAACGCTGAGCTCAAAAGAATTATCCCCCATGGACTTGGTGATGGTGTACAACTCATAACAGAGTGGGCGAAGCTTCCGATGGGGTATTGTAAGGTGTTCTTTCTGCAAGTGCAACCAAACTTTGTCTCCCACCTGAAACCTATGTGGCACCTGATGTTGATCATGGCACTGCTTGTACTTGTCATTGGAATTTTGTAGGATATCCTGAACTTGTTGGCAGATGTGCTGGATCTGCTCAATGAACCAGGTGGCTTTCTTAGCTTCAGTTGGAATAGGAGATGAGTCAGTCAAGGTGACCGCAAGGGGAAGTGCAACATCTATGGGACCTAATGGTTGGAATCCCAACCCCACCTGAAAGGGGCTGTGGTTGGTTGAGATATGTAGGGATCGGTTGTAGCTATGTTGGACATAGGGAAGAGTCTCATCCCATGTGTGAGGGTGATTTGAATTAGACATGCAAAGGATATGCACAACCATTCGATTTACGACCTCGGTTTGTCCATCTGTCTGGGGGTGGAAGACCGTGGATTTGGTTAGCTTGGTGTCCAGTAGTGACCAGAGGCTCGACCAGAATGTGATGAGAAATTGACTATCCCTATATGAGACAATGGTTTGTGGGAGTCCAAAATGTACCCAGACTCGTTCAAAGAAGATCTTGGCAGTGGCCTCTGTTGTGATGCTCTTCTTGTAGGCAACAATAATAACCATCTTAGAGAAGAGGTCAACAACCACAAAAACATAGTCATTTCCTCGCTTGGTGGACAGGAGGCTCGACATGTAGTCCATTGAGATGGATTCCCATGGCCTATATGGAGTAGGAAGAGGGGTTTACATGCCTTGTTTCTTAGTGGTTGGTTTGGCAATAGCACAGGCAGTGCAGGACTTGATATACTTGCTGACCTCCTGTCAGAGTTTCGACCTGTATAAATGTTTCTGTAGAATCGCCACTGTCTTTTCGACACTAAAGTGTCCCGCCACCCAACTGTAGTGGGCTTCCCAGATCAGCTTCACTCAGTCGCTTGATGGAACACAGATATGGCCCAGATGACACAACAACCCATCCTGAAGATAGAAATTATCGACAACTATGTTTTCACCCAACATTTGGTAGTTGGTGGCGAAGTCCGGATCTATCTCATAGAGTTGGGTCCATCTAGAGGTCTCATGGCCGCAAGAGTCTAGCACCATGGTGAGTGCTGTGAATGATGGTCTATTGAGGCAATTAGTGACGTGATTGGTGCTTCCTATTTTATACTTGATGTTGAGGTGGAATTGCTGCAAGTATGTGGACCACTTTTGATGGTGGTCATTCTGCAATTTTCCTTGTGTATGCATAAAATGCAGTGGCTTATGATCAATGTGGATGACAGTCTCCTTCCCAAGAATGTAATGTCTCCACTGGTGGTAGGCTTGCACAATGGAGTAAATTTCTTTGTCATAAGTAAGAAACTTACAGACAACATCGGATAGTGTCTCTCTATGATAGGCCACAGGGTGGCCGTGATGAGTGAGAACGATGCCCACAACATAGTCTAAAGCATCTGTCTCGATCTCAAAGGGATGTTGCAGGTCTGGTAGTGAAAGTAATGGGGATGAGCACAAGCGCTACTTCAAATCATCGAATGCTTGTTGTTGGGACCGACCCCATGCAAATTTTGTCTTACCACCACCCCTGGTGATTTGGCTGAGGGCCCATGCAATATGGGAGAATCCCAACACAAACCTGCAGTAGAAATTGGCAAGGCCCAAGAAGCTCCGAAGCTCAATGAGTGTGGTTAGGGTTGGCCAGTCATGGATGACTTGGATATTGGCTGGATCCAAATGTACACCATGTTGATTAATGATGTAGCCTAGGTAATGGACCCTATCCATACCGAAGGAGCATTTTTCCAGGTTGGCGTATAGCTTGTGTTGCTGTAGGATGTGCAAAACCTATTGAATATGTTGCAAGTATTTGACCCAAGTCTTACTATAAATGAGAATGTCATCTAGATACACCACTACAAAATTATTGGTGAATGGTCGTAGGATATCTTCCATCATCCGCATGAAAGTGGCCGGAACATTTGTCAAACCAAAGGGCATGACCAACCATTCAAAAAGGCCTTCCTTTGACTTGAAGGCGGTCTTCCATACATCTGTCTATTCTATCGGGACTTGGTGGTAGCCAGAATTTAGATCAATCTTACTGAAGTATTTATCCCCCATGAGTTGATAAAGGAGATCGTCGATTCGGGGAATTAGGTACTGGTTTCTGACTATGATTTTATTCAGAGCCTGGTAATCAATGCAGAGTCGCCAGGTTCCATATTTCTTCTGTACCATCATGATTGGGCTCCCGCAAGGTGATGAGATGGGACGGATGTGACTCTTGTGGAGTAGTTCTTGGATTTGTCATTTGATCTCCTCATTCTCTAACAGAGAGAGACGATAGACTGACCCATTGGGCAATGATGCATTGGGGGTCATATCAATGGGGTGCTTGACCTGGTAGTGCAGAGGTACCCCGGTAGGTGAGGAGAAGATATCCAAGTATTCTTCCATGACCTTATCTACTTGCTTCTACTATCTGGAGAGTTCGGTCGTAGAGACCCTGGATGTGGTTGTGATCTTTCACTTATTCTGAGAGCGAATCATGAAGAAGACAAACTTCCCCATCTGAGAGATGACCTTCCTATATTGCATAGTAGAGATCAAGGAAATAACACTAGGTGGGACTGCCTCAAGTATCCTGTACAATTTCCTGTTCAAAGTAATAATAACACTATGAGGCTTGGACTCATATACAACATGATGTTTCCATAAATAATGTTGGCCCAAAAGAACATCACAAACTTTGAGAGGAGAAACATCACACAATACCTCGTATTTGAAGGGATTGATGCCATATGACAGTCAACACTGTTGGCTGACGCGAAGATCACTTCCTTGGCGGAGCCATCCAATGGTGTAGGGTTGTGGGTGAGGCATTGTGGGTAGGTCCAGCCTCTTGACAACCTCTGCATAGATGAGGTTCTTCTAGCTACCGCTATCAATGATGAAGTGCAATGGGGTTCCTTTTACCCACATTTGTGAATGGAAGAGGCACTCTCCTTCTTCTGGCTCATTTGGTTTACCAGGATGGAGCTTGGTGGTAGCAATGGTGGCATTGGGTTCTATGCCAATGATCCATATTTCCCTTTCTGGTTCTTGCTCAGAGTCATAATCCACATTTGATTCAAAGGCTTTCACTTCGGCCACCAACGACTGCTTTGAGAAACAATCAATAGTGTTATGCCAAGGGCTCTTATGGAAGTCACACCACTTCCCGGTATCTTTCTTTGTCTTTCCAGTGTCCTTCTTTGCTTGCGTCTTGGATTGGTTGTCCTGATACTGTCCATATTTTCTTTGTCCTTTGTTCTGTGGGTTGGGGCTGCCCTTTCCTGGCTTTTGTTGTGAGGGGTTCCCAGGCTCAAATTGCCGCATCTATTGTTTGAGCTTCTGCTCAATTTTGACGGTATATCGGTAGGTCGCGCCCAAAGATGAGATGTCTTGAAATTCTGTTTCGGTCTGGATGTATCTATGCATATCACTATGATACTTGAGCACTAGATTTCATTCTGAATCTTTGATACCCATCTTGGTGCACAAGGTATGGAATATATTTGTGAAATTTGGCACTGCTTGGTCTCTTTCTTGCCGCAGTGTGGCCCATTTGGTATATAAGTTGTCATAACTTCCGATAGGGTAGTATTGTTCCTTAATAGCATCCCTAAAGGAATCACATGTGGATGTGACTGTAAATAATGAGGGTTCC
Source organism: Picea engelmannii (assembly GCA_009831015.1). Lineage (NCBI taxonomy): Eukaryota > Viridiplantae > Streptophyta > Pinopsida > Pinales > Pinaceae > Picea > Picea engelmannii. The sequence goes on from ML842107.1 coordinate 50,531, forward strand.
TTTGTTTCCTTTTGCTCATATAACTTTTCTCACCAATCTTTGACATGGGGGATGGCTTTGAGGAGCACAAAAGTAATATTTTCTCTATTCGAGAAGTTATGTACAGAAAAATGCCCTTCTGAGAGATTCAACCACTTGTCTACAACATCTACGTCTATCTGACCAATATAGGAATATCGAAGTTTATTTGTACCTTGAAGGGGGTGGCGCCTCCTCTCGAAGAATATGTGTCACCTGTTGGTAGCCGTCGAAGGATTTGCGCGAAACTATCCATCATCTCATTCCTCTATTGAGTAAGGGATTCCTCAATCAACAGTTTGAAAGGATCTCCCATCCCATCATATTTATTTTCTCCTTCCATGAGAGGTCGCTTGGGCGTGCGAGAGATTTTTTCCTCAAGAGAAACAAGCTCAAGACCCAACTCTTTGTACTCTGATCTCGTTGGGGACATGCATTAAGACGACAAGGAGCAGACCGCTCTGATACCACTGATTCAAATTTTATGAGAAGAATGAAATGAATACATATTATTAATAGATTCTTAACACAAAATAACAGAGATACAATAAAACTAGTTTTCTATTCAATAATGAAAAAAGATGAAACTCTAAAATGCAGCGGAAACAAGCTTGTTGGAATGGTGGCGACTTATCTCTGAGAAGAGAAGTGACGACTGTGCTCATTCGCAAGAAGAAGATTAAAATGAGGCTTTGAAGGAATTTTACAATAAATAGGAATTCCCAAAACCCTAGACATCCAAAAACCTAACCCTAGGAGATGAAGTGCCAAAAGTCATGTGGGCCCCATTTGGGTAAGTTAGTACATTAACTTCTCGGGGTCGTAATGTTTTCATACGATCTTCATTTTAGGCGTATGATAGCCTGTTGGAAAGGTATCATTGAGGAGATTCATTTTTGGGCCTTAATCATGCCTTTGGATATCATGGAGTTGGGAAAATCCCAAAAGACCTTCATTTAGGCCCTCAAAATGGCCCCGGAAGTGAAAACTGCTAAAAATAGTAAATTGCCAAAATTGCTAGAAAACTATTTTGAGCCAGTTGGAAAAGGTGGGTGGCCACCGATATCCATATAGATTAGAGGAACTCCCTGTGGATTTACCTTTGACATTGTGGCCTATATGGCTTCTAGATAATCTCTCCTCCTCTATTATGCTCTCAAAATAACACTCTTAGGTGCTCTTCTCAACTATGGAACAAATACAATGCTAAATAATGGAACCCGTTCTCCTCCTAGTGGATCGATAATTAACATTGCCTGATAGCCATATAGGGGTCAGGTTTTGACTTCCTCAACCCTCAATTTTCAAAATTTTTTTGGACCTTCTAGATATTCTTGAAATTCCATACATGGCTAGCCCCATATGTGTGATTAATGGGGGTTGACGTGGCATCCACTCGTACCATAGTGGTCAACATGGTAGGTCAACTTGCAGGAGGCATAACTTTTTCATATGATATTCATTTGATGTGATGTTTGTACCATTGGAAATATCTTGTTGCGTAGAATAACATCAAGGGGTCCTAGCTAAAGCTACAAAATTTTTGACCCCAAAAAGCCTAAAAATGGTTTTGGAAGGATTCAAACCCCAATTTTCCAAATTGGGACCTTCCATTAAAATGACCTTGCAAGTTGATTCCTCCAATAGTTTCCACTCTGAAAGAATCGAGATATATGAAAAACAATATAATTATCTAATCCAAATTATACCTCCCCATATAGGGAGGCTTTTGGTCCCCCAAATATTTATTGAATAAAGTGAGGGAATTTTTCCTCTACCTTCTCCCTAGAGCACTCCTTTGTTTTTCCTGGAAGTTGTCTTTCAACCCAATATTACAAAGACCATGCTACCCAGATATTTTATTTTTGGACTACTTCAACAAAACTATGTCCTTTTCCAACTCCGTCTGATCATATGGTGTTAAGTCCTCTATGGAAGGTAGGACTTGCTCCTTCTCCTAATCCAACATGGAAGACTCGTAGAGCTTGAGATTCTCCACATTCACTACTAGGTAATTATGCATGTATGTGAGTAGACTGAGTCTGTAGGTGTTATATCCTACCTTCTTCAATATCTCGAATGGTCCATACCTCATAGCTTTGATCTTGTTACTAGGACCTTGTAGTCTTTCCTTGTTCAATTTTAACCAAACTTTGTCTCAAACTTTGAATGACTTCTCGGTTTTTTGTTAATCATGTTTAGCATTTTATTTTTCATGTGACTTCTTCAACATTTCCTATACTTGCAAATGTATTTTCCTAATCTTCTCAACACATTTTTGTTCTCTTAATGCATCTCCAATGAGGCCCTTCCTCACTCCTCCTTGATGTCATTATACAACATCCAAAGGTGAAGGTGGAAAATATGCAAAGCAAGTTTCAAAAGGTGACTTACCAGTAGAAGTGTGAACTTATCTATTATAAGAGTGTTGTATGTAGGGTAGTTGAGAACTTCCCCATGAAATATTTTAGAATGATAGCATATAGGCCTTCCTCCTTACTTCAAAACCGCTCCCACAACATACCCACTTACATTTGTCTCCACTTCAAAAGGATTTTTCAAGTTTGGTAATGTGATAATGGGTGCTTGAATGCTATTTCTTTTCAACTCATCGAAATCCTTCTATTGATTCTTCCCCCACTGGAAACTATTACCACTCGTTGTTATGGTGTGGAGAGGTGCAACTACCACTGAAAAATAAGCTATGAATTTCTGCATGTACTGTGATTCCCCAAAAAAATCCCAACTTTAGTGACATTTGTAGGAATTGGACATTTCATGATGGCCTCCATCTTTGCATGATCTATCTTGAGCTCCCTTCCACTGATCACATACCCCAGATACACCAAACAATGTTGAGAAAAATCACATTTCTTGAGGTTAGCTAGTAGCTGGTTCTTCTTTAGAGTCTCTAAGACCTACATGATGTATGATATGTAATCCTCCTAGGTAGGACTATAAATCAATATATTATCCAAATAGACTATAAAAAATGAATCTAGATATGGGAATAATACATCATTCATTAGTCTCATAAATGTAGTTGGTACATTACATAAACCAAATGGCATGACCAACCATTCATACAAACCTTTCCTTGTCTTGAAGGTAGTCTTCCAGGTGTCTTCTTCTTTGATGCATAGCTGGTGATATCTAGATTTGAGACCCAACTTGGTAAAATATTTTTTGTGTTACAAATGATCTAATAGATCATCAATCCTTGGTAGAGGGTATCGATTTTTTGTGTAATCTTGTTCAATGCTCTGAAGTCGCTAAAAATTCTCCAAGTCCCATCCTTTTTTGATACAATTATGATAGGTGACCCACAAGGTGAGGTGCTTGGTCCAATCACACCCTACTCCAACAACTGTTGCAACTACTTCTTCACTTCATTTTCTTCCATAATGGAATATCTATACAATCCAATATTCAATGATGGGGAGTCTGGAAATAATTGTATTTCATGCTCCACTTCTCTCTTGGGTGGTATTCTTTTAGGCTCTTGGAACACTCTTATATATTCCTATAGAAACTACTCCAAATAGTTTTTCTACTCTTTAGTACACCCCTTCAGAGATGAATTTACTCTTATCGACTCATCCTCAGTCTAATTTTCTCTTAAGAAAAGTAAAACACATTTCTTACTGGAACTAATCAACTTCTTCTCTTGGTTGGTAGTTACTAGTGAGATATTTGAATTTCCTTTATGAGAGTTAATGTTGTAGGACTTCTCATCCTTGATTATTCGGTATCGGTTAGCTCTCTGCATGAATATTTCATCCCTCATATACATGTAGGGGCTTCCAAACACTACTCCACATACATCAATAGGTACCATGTCCAATTCCACTTTATCAATAAAACCAACACTTATAGAAAATTTAATCTTACACTGTTTCATTAACTTGATCTATACATCTTTCTTTACCCATCCCAATGGATATGGGATAAGATTATTGCAAACCTCCAATCCAATCTTGGCATGTAGATCCACTGCTATGAGATTAGTCTATGAACCAGAGTTTCATAGGGTGTTTATCTTGGTTTTCTTGACATGGATCTTGATGAAGAATAATTTATTCATCTCCTTCTCTTCCTGGTGATGAAGGATACTCAAATTCACCTCCTTCTGCATTGATGTGTAGAAAACATTCTTATCTACATCAAAGCTGATTTCAACCTAATAGCTCAAATATGTGGCTAGAAGATTCTTTTTCTTCATATCCTTCTTACGGTTATTTGGGTTCAACTATGGATGTAGTTTCAATCACTTTTCCTTAGTGTGACCATAAATATTGCAATGATTACAATGATTTCTAGTATCCTTGCACTGATGTGTAGTGGCTTCCATATTATTATCATTTCCCTCTTTCAACTTCTTCTTCCCCTCCTTGGAAGCTTCCTAGTTCTCTTTTTTATTGGAGACACTTGGATTCATGTTATAGCATCAATTTCCACCACTGATGCATTGATGAATTTGTTGGCCTTTTTCCTATCCTACTTGTAGACATCATTTCCATATACCTCCTCTGGATTCTCTAAAAATCAATTTGTTTTTAATTGTATATGCCATAATAGTTATGCAAGGTGCGTATACATGAGTTTCTCTAAAAACATTTGTGTACATGTCTTTAAATTCTCAAAAAATATAATTTCACATAATTGCACGTTGAGTTATGGGTTTGATAGTTTTATAACTCCTTTTACCCATACAAAACTATCTACAATTGCTTTGGGATAATGTAAATAGAACATGAGCCATGAGGAGAAGGCAATCATCTTTGCAACAAAATCATGCTAGCTGAATCTTGCCTTGTCTGCAATCCCTTGTATTCCTACTGATGTCTTTATCCTCATACCTAGAAACCCTCGTTTCCACCCATTTCCATGCATCTCCTTATCTGACCAAGAAATATATATGGATATTATTTGGGTCTGTTTGTGCATTGGAGTCGAAGGTTCATCATATATTTAGTAGCCTAGGTGGAGGGACCTGGAGTCTATTCAAGGAGAAGTGTCACAATAGGTACATGTGACAATTACCCCTGGAAACTATTCTTAATCAATAAATATACTCTTTCCTTTGAAATTTTGGTATTCTTTGCATATGTTCATTGTACTTGAATATTTATTTATTTAGAATATTGGTTGCTATAATGTTTTTTCTTTTTGATCAAATTCATAGAAGTTAGTTATGAGATAAATGTTGTTATTTATAGCCTTTCTCTTGAAAGTCTTGTAGGTTCACAAAGGATCAATATAGAATGAGCGCTAAATATTCATCCTTGGGATCTACATCAACCATTGGAATCAATGTATGTTTTTCTTCTTTATTTAGCAGTAGTTAGTTATTTGATCAAAGTAGTTACAAATTTTTGTTTACTTTCTTTGGAAGTTTTTGGTCTTTAGACGATCAATGATCTTTTGTAGCTCTAACCTGTATCTATATGGATTTTTCCTGTAACAATGACCTTTCTTATGGTATATGTTTTCTAGATATTGTGCCTATACACATGCCTCGTCCACTTTCCTTAGCTTCAAAAGCATCACTTGATTTCATAGATGGATTTGCAGACCCCATATACTTGAGGAATACATCTGGACTCTTTGGAGAGATACCCAACATGATGGCCATATTTTTGGACTCAGTGGTGTATTCCTATACATTCTACCCTTTCTTTTTCTTGAAGTAGTGCCACCAGATCCATTGGTCCTCTACATACTCAATAGGATAGAATTGGGACTTGATGAGGGTTTTGAAGTCCTCCAACCTAGTTACTGGTAGATCACTCTTCAACCTAAGTGTTTCCGTATGACCAGGTTAAAGCATGGCCCTCTAACTCCATTTTGAAAAAATGATATCTTTTGTTTTTCATCTATATGGTGAAAGTTGAAATAAACTTCTAATTGTTACAATCAATGATTCAATTTTAACGCATCAATATCACCTTGGTATGGATTTATTCCCACTTGTTCTTCCATATTGAATAAATATTGAGAAGGGTTTATGGTACTAGATCTAAAATTATCTTTCTTGATTTTTTACATGACTCCTTTTCTTGGTCTTCGTTATCCCTTGATTTCCTGTCAGATCCATTCCTTGAGTTTGAGCCTCCAACTTCTATGAATCGTCTGAGCTTTCTTGTTAGATCCACCATGAGGAGGGATGCATTGCGAGATATCTTAGTGACTTTCTCTTCCAGCCTCGAAAATATCTCTTTTGTCGGATCTCAAGGGTTGTTATGAAAAGGCTCATTGGCCATGGCTAGGGTTCTCTAACTTTCTTCTTAAATTGATTCCTAGATCCCTACAACTTTTTACAAATACCCTAAGAAAACCTGCTCTAATAGAAATATGATTTTTAAGTTTTCATGGATATTCCACTGGAAAGTTCATCACAACATATATAATAAATAATAAAATCTTTAATGTGAAGGTTAATTTCCTTTAGATCTCAAAATTATTTAATTATTGGTTTTCTCCTTAAAATGCATGAAATAGACGAGATGTGAAAAATAGAGAGCATAAATAAATACTCACACACCATACATAAATAAATACTCACACACCATACATAAATAAACACAAGATATAACATCATAAACCTAATATGTGAGAAAACCCAGCTAGAAGGTGAGGTTTCTCTTCTCTTTTTTCTTCGAAGAGAGCAGAGAGACCTCACCTTCTAGATGGGTTTTATCCTATATTGGGTTTCCCAAGTTCTATCTTGTGTTTATTTGTGGATGGTGTGTGAGTATTTAATTTTTTTCTCTATTTTTGTTTTATTTTTTCTATATTATGGAAAAAATCTCATGAATGGACAGTAATATCTCCCTAGGATTTACCTACTAATCCTAGATAGATAGAGGGATAGACTTATATGAATTTCCTAGAAATAAGCAATTGGATTCATGATTAAACTAAGAAGTGGTAGAAATAGAACACATGATCCTGAAGGTTGTCCTTCGTATATCTTAGCTACTACAGACCTGAAGTTATAGCTCTATCCACCACAACTTACTTCCTACACACATAATACAAACAATTCCTTCCTACTTCTCTTCTTAGTGTTAGAATCCTATATATAGCTTGGATCTAACCTTATCTATAAAGAAATATAATAGATCTGAACATGTATGCATGAAAAAAAACTATTGATAGGGGGAAACCAATGATCTATTAATCCGAATAATGAAAATACATCAGTGCAATACCTTTTCATGTAGATACATTCCCCTTTTCCCCTTTCTCCTTTCTCCTCCTTAGCTGTTCAACCAAGATAGGAAACCTAACTGGAATTGATGTAGATGGAGAAGAACCTATGAATTTTGGCATCATAGATATGTAAATGATTCTTCCTCTCCATGCTCAAGATTTACCTTATTTATATAGATCCTTGGAAGAGGAATGTGAGAACTTCTAGATATTCTAGAGACCAATGGATACTCGAATGATGTGAGTTCCAAGGCTCATTCCATGAAGAACCAAGTCATCCCTTTCTTACCTCTTTGAAAATCCATGGATATAGAAGGTTACAAAGGGTGTCATTGGTTGCACTATAGCTTACCAATAACTAGTCTCTTGTTGTCCTATGTATGAAAAGAGACACCCTTCAAAAATGACCTAAATATTAAGCTGGAGTTGTGTCTTGGATTTTGTCTTCTACTGGATTCCCTTATGGGCGTGTAGGGTGAAAATTAATGCTATAACAAATGCCCCCTAATGTGCGAGGTCAAGAAATGAATGGATGGCTGAAACACATTAAAATAAAGTAATATCCATGAGGTAGAATGAGGAGAGAGGAAATAAGTTCAGTGTTCAAAGAGGACCTACAATCAAACATCAAGGATAAAATAATATATAGACCATCCCCTAGGTAGACATACTCAGACTTTGAAGAGTATCAAAGCATGGCTGCCAAAATAATACACTATGGATCCATGACATGAAATGCAAGACCATGGCCACTATTGAATACATGGTGGATCCATGTCATCAATAATATCATAGCCATGGTCCAATACAATGTGGATCTATGTCAGCAATAAGATCATATCCATTAGAAAATACAATGCGGATCTATGTCACAACATATATGTTGGCATTATTGATTATGTGTTGTCATTGATGGAAACATGAGTCAAACATGTACAGTAATCAGAGGAAAAGAAAGATCAACTTGGGGCAGAGGAAGATCACCTTGGGACTAAATAAATTCATGGTCAGTGTTGATCATGATAGGATAGACAATGATCCTATGTTCCTAAATCTCATAAGGGAGAGCGCATTGCAGAAGTGCTATCGGGATTGAAATCCCCATAATAAAAACTCCAAAATAATCAAGGACAAATATTGTTCGTTGATGTAGCTCTCGGGACAATCCTAGACCGTTAGATCACACAGAAGCCAGATCCTACATAGAAGAATCCCTTGTAAAGGATCTAGATACAACAACCATTAGATTAGTTCGAGATCTATCCCGATCGTCAGATACAATCAAGTGGAAGGAAAGGATAAGCAGACCCCATAAGACACAAAGTGTTGAAACCCCCAATGTCCCGAAGTAAATGAGGTCCATCAGATCTAGGAAATGCATGGTGACCATTGGATGAGGATAGGTGGGTCCAATGGTGGTCAACTCCGGCGCTAACAACTTCGACTAAAATAAGTATAAAACATGTAAGTTTACCCGAAGACCCAAGCCTTGAAGATGCGAAATCTCATCGACCGTCAAATCAGAGGAAGGGAAGGGAAATCCCATCAACTGTTGATATAGAATAAATGCTGAACCATAAGATCACACTAAAGGAAATAAGGTGGTCAACTTTTGCGTTGACCACTCCGACGAAAAGGAGTCTAAAAAAGGTAAGTTTACCCAAAGGAAAAGCCCCAAAGTCACGAACTCTCGTCAACCGTCGGATAAGAGGAAGAATAGGAAATCCCATCAATCATTGATCTGGAGTGAAAATATTCAGAGCGTACTAAGGAAGAAGGTGCTCAACTCTGTCTTTGACCTACTTCATAAATAAGCATCTCAGATAAACCAAGAACTACCAAACCCCAGAGTTCTGGAATAAACAGAAGCCGTCGATCAAGACAAGAAAAGATCTATGGTGATAGATCTATTCGACACTTCAGTAATGATCGAAGGATCACATAAAAGTACAAAAATACCAAATTCATGAAGTGTAAATTCATGATCCAGGAGGGAGACACGTGGCCCAATCAAATGGTGACACCTGTCAGGGTTTAGTTGTCACTTTATGTATACGAAAGTTAGGAATAAAGGTGACATGTAGCAACCACTCAGCCAGTGACATTTCAACAGTGACTTCATCAAGCCACATCACTCTGGGACTACATCCTCTATAGATATCCAATGTCTCCTAAGATAAAATATTTGAAGCGCCGAAGTCCGAAGTCACGTTTGGCCGTTGATTTAAGATCCAATGGAATATTTCTTGACCGTCTGATCAAGTACAGTGGAAGCATAGAGTAAGCGTGAATCATGAGGTAATGCTAACCATTGATCTACTTTGGGAGCGTTCTCAACCGTTGATCAAGCATAGTGTAAGGATAGAGTAAGAAGAGGTGTTAACCAACAACAAGCGGTCACCACAACTTTATGACTTATTCGGTAGGTAAACACTCCAGAGGGATTGAACTAATTTAGAGTTCGAGCAGACCAAAGTCACGAATAGATGAATACCTGGAGAGAGGGATCTCTATTGTGCCTAAGTCTATGGTTCTATCTCCTGGACATGTGAAGGTTATCAAGAAGGGAGTGTTGATACACCCTTCGATGGAATTTGATCTGGAATAATTGAATGACTGCAAAGGCCAGAAGTCTCGAAGGACGAAGTACTAGAGAATCTAGTTCCAACACTGATCACGTGATAAGGTAAACAATCTAAAGGGGCTAGAAGTAAATAATCCATCGCACACTTGAATATGGTTCCACATAGAAGAATAGGGGCGGAAGGAGAAAGCGCTAGGAACAACACTTAAATGGATAAGCCCATGGTCATTTGAACATTGTGTTGAAGGAGGTGCCTCATGCATAATTCATTTATGTAAACAACTTAAGGCCTATATAGTAATGTGACATATATTAACCATAACAATACAAAGAGAAGGTAAATATTGAATATAATCTATTGACAAACTTGGGAACGCAACAGAAGCATGGGAACAATATAATGCATCGATCCATATTTTTGATCAGCTCATGTAGACGAAATTTAAAAATTTGAATCAAGATTAGTCTTCTAATTAAATTGAGAAACTTAAATGAAGATGTGCAATGGTTCATATAAAAAAGACATAATGGTTCAAATCCTATACCTACTGAAATACTATATAAACCAGAAGTGGTGGTGAATCTAAGTGTGTCTTGGTGGATTATATATATATATATATATATATATATAATGGATTGAATGGAATTTCATTATATCAGGTTGGTGCATTTTTACAAGATGAGTCTTGTTATGAGGGTTGGATTCCTCACATCTCAGTTGGATCTGAGATCAACAAGATGGGTCATGTTATGAGGGTTGGATTCCTCATTTCGCAGTTGGATCTAAGAACTACAAGCGGTGTATTGTATTAGAGAGTTGGATCTCTCATATTCAATTGAAGTTGAAAATATTAAAGGGTTGATTTTATTTGTATTCATTAAAGTTAAATAAATAAAAGAAAGATATTTTTTCTACTTCATATAGTTTGTGTTACACATGCTTATGAATAATTACTTGAGCTGCATATATCTTATTCAATTAATTTAGTTAATATATGAAAGTGTGAAAAGCAATAAAAATTTCCAGACACTGATTCACCCCCCCTTCTCAGTGTCAGTGTCTGTTTCAACAATTGGTGTCAGAGAAGGTTCCTTTAGCACGATTTAAACAATGGAAGGTAGATTATGAATAAATGGGTGGACAAATGGATGTCTCACAAATTAAGCTCCTTTATTTGATGGAACATACTATTCTTCATGGAGGGAAAGAATGAAATGGTATCTGAAGTCAATGGATCTGGTGTTTGAGATTCAATAATATCTAACCTTGGTACTCAACTACCTCAAAGAACAAAACCAAAACTACAAAAGAAGCAAAGAAAAATAATTCAATAGCATTAAAAGCAATCTAGAATGGACTATCAGACCAAGTCAAAGAAAATATGGGATATTGCACCTCTTCTAAAGTGCTATGACTCCAACTAGATAATTCTTATCAAAACAAAGAACAAAACAAAGAATTGGATAATTCCAATTAGTATATAGAACAAAACAAAGAAACAAATAAATCCAATCAGATTAAAGAACTAAACTCAGAAATGGAGAAATCAAATCAGATTGAAGAACACAATATAGATAAAGAGAATCCTGATCAAAATAAAGAACAAAATACAAAAGAGGAAAATACCACCAAAGAATTGATGCAAACCCCAGTCATCAACATAGAAGACTACTACATCAAGGAATTTATGAATACCTCAGTATTCACTAAAGAAAAACTATTAGATTTTAAGAATGATGTTATAACTACATTTGAAGTGATTAGTATGGAACCAACAAATGGTCAATATATTGAAGTTACTAAGGATGTTCTTGACCAACTTGAATACACAGTTATGTGAACTTTTGAAGAGTTCGAGAAACTTCAAAATAAATATATGTTGCTACTACAACAGTTAGATCAATCTAACCATGCAGAGCATGAACAAAAGATTCAGCTCGAAGACAAAGAAGAAGAAATTAAAAGATTGAAGACCAAAGTTTCTAATCTAATAGAAGAAATGGAAGAATTAAAGACACATGACAATAAAATAAAATAAGTGCTAGAAGAGACAAAAGAAATGGTCATATGTCTAAAAACTCAACTCAAAGAAGCTAAGAAAAATGAAGAATCCTAGAAGATCCAATTAACTAAAAGAGCAGAATCATGTGACATGTTGGAATTGTAAATTATTAAAGTAAAAAAGATAAATGAAAGTACTAATGCAACTATAATGACTCAAATTGAAGAATGTAAGAAAAATGAAGAAGCACATAAGATCCAATTAACTAAAAAGGAAGAATCATGCCACCGATTGGAATTGGAAGCCATCAACCTCAAAAGGATTCAACTAGAAAGCAAGGAATAAATCGAAAGATTGAAGAATGAAGTTGTTGATATAACAAAATATATAGAAGAGTTAAAGCCATATGACAAAACTAATAACTGCATAGAAGTCTTTGATAATACAAAATAAATAGTCATCAATCTAAAGACTCAACTTGAAGGAGCTAAGGAAAAAGAAGAAGCCCTGAAGATTTGGTTGACTAAAAAGGAAGAAACATGTCACATGATGGAAATGGAAGTTATCAACCTCAAAAATAAGAATGAAAAGACAAAAACAATTGTTAAATTCCAGAACAACTCAACTATACTAGATAGGATCTGGAACAATCAAAGACTAACTGATGACAAAACCAATCTTGGATACAATAAGAAAGAAGAAGGTGGAAAATGGAGCACCATTCAAAAAAATGATAAAGGATCATACTTCTCATGTCAAAAGACAGACTTCTCATGTCACAACAGACTCATGTATGGAAAAACCTTCTATGGTTATTTCTTTTCTTGTAACAACTTTGGTCACAAAGCATTCGAATGCAAGAGTCCTGAAAAGAAAAATTCAGGAAGGTCTAATAACTTAATGATATGTTGGATATGCAATTATGTTGGCCACACAACAAAGTTTTGTAATACAATGAAATGTTACAAATGTGATTGTTTTGGTCACAAACCCCAAAACTGTAGAAATAAAGAAGTCAATCCATGATAAATAATTCATACAAGTTAGGAAGAAAATCTAATCAAGGTTGGAAGAAAAGAAGAAATGAAAAATATCAAAGGAAAAACTTAGAAAAGAAATATCCAACAAACAAAATATCTGATGAAAAGGTATGGGGAATAAACTATGAAATAGAAAGCAAGAAAGATGATCTGGCATTTGAAAATGAAGAAATTTATAACAAGAAAATGATCGGTGAAGTTCCTAATAAGGAATGTGAAATTCATATATTTGAATATGAAATGGATCAAACTCAGGAAAGGAGAGTTCCCAAAGGAGAAGATGACACAATAGTAGATCTTGACGATATCATGCAGATCAAGAGTACATTAACCAATAAAAGAAAAATGCAAACATAAAATTCCAAAGAAGAAAATGAAGAAGTTTCACTTACACGAAATATTGATGATAATGATGAATCTTCAATAGCATATCAACTAGAAGAATTGAGCAATGAAAATCTTGGAAGTTTTCCAATGTTATTTTCATGAATTACTAAATTTCCCCTCAACATAAAATATGAATAAAAGGAAGGAGGAAGGATTTTACAACATGATTTGGTGTAAGTACTACAAAATACTACTAAAGTATGGTATGATATAAACCTAATAAATAATTCACAAAAGAATGAAAAACTTATGAAGAGGACTTAACAAACAACAGACGAAAGGACCAATTCAATCTTATTTCTAAGGGACAAAAGTTGAAGTTGGTTTCTGCAGAGTCAAAGGAATGTGGATAAGATATTAAATTGGTTGAAGAATGGAAATTAAATTAATTGGTATCGATAAATGGTATTCTTGTGAAAGATCAGAATATCAACAAGAATAAATAAACATATCAATAATATTAGTAAGATTCACACCCTTGTTCGTTAAGACAAAGGAGAAGACAGTGAAATCCTAAGAAACAAAACAAACTCAGGGGGAGTGTTTAATTTGGTCATCAAATTAGGAAGTCATTGGATTAGGTTTAACAGACTTGATCACTACAAAAGTTGGTATCAATAAAACTACCTTTTTGAACAAAAAATCCTAAGAGATTGAGATAACAGCTGGCACATTCATAGGGGGGAGAAAAACAGTAAAAATTTAACTCTTTGTCATTTATGTCAAAGGGGAGAAAAATAGTAAAACAGATTTGGTATCAATATTTGGTATAAGTAAAAGTTTAATCCTCCAACCTAAAAATGAGATCAATGATAGGGGGAGAAAAAGTATTTTTTTTTACATATCTGTTTCCCTAAATGCCAAAGGGGGAGATTGTTGGCATTATTGATTATGTGTTTTCATTTATGGAAACATGAGTCAAACATGTACAGTAATCAGAGGAAAAGGAAGATCACCTTGGGACTGAAGCAATTCATGATCAGTGTTGATCACGATAGGATCAATAGTGATCCCATGTTCCTAAAGATCAGAAGGGAGCGTGCATTGTATAAGTGCTATCGGGATTGAAATGCCCACAATAAAAACTCCAAAAGAATCAAGGAAGAATCTTGTCCGTTAATGTACTTCTTGGGACAATCCTGGACCATCATATCATGCAAAATCCAAAGCCTACACAGAAGAATACCTTGTAAAGTATCGAGTTACAACAACTGTTAGATTAGTTCGGGATCTATCCTAATCGTCAAATAGAATCAAGTGGAAGGACATGATAAGTGGACCCCATAGGACACAAAGTATTGAAACCCCTAAAGTACCGAAGTAAATGAGGGCCATCAGACCTAGGAAATGCATGGTGACTGTTGGATGAGGATAGGCGGGTCCAAGGGTGGTAAAATTTGATGCTTACCACTTCGACGAAAAGAAGTATAAAACATGTAATTTTAGTTGAAGGCCGAAGCCCCGAAGTCCTGAACTCCCGAACTCCCATTGATCGTCAGATCAGAGGAAGAGCAGGGAAATCCCGTCAACCGTTGATATGGAATAAATGTTGAACCGTCAGATCACACTAAAGGAAATAAGGTGGTCAAATTCAACACTAACCACTCCGGTGAAAAGGAGTCTAAAACAGGTAAGTTTACTCAAAGGTCGAAGCCCCGAACTCACGAACTCCCATCGACCATTGAATAAGAGGAAGAATAGGAAATCCCATAAACCGTTGATCTGGAGTGAAAATATTCAGAGAAATCTAAGGAAGAAGGTGGTCAACTCTGACTTTGACCTACTCTGGCAATAAGAAACTCAGATAAACCAAGAACTTCCGAAACTCAGAGTTCCAGAATAATTAGAAGTTGTCGATCAAGACAAGAAAATATCTACGGTAATAGATCTATTTGACACTTTGACAATGATTGAAGGATGGTATAAAAGTACCAAAACTCCCAAAGTCATGAAGTAAAAATTCCATGAAGTGTAAATTCATGATCTAGGAGGGAGATACGTGGCCCAATCAGATGGTGAAAAGTGTTAGGGTCTAGTTGGCACTTTAGGTATACGAAAATCATGAATCAAGGTGACATGTGGAAACCACTCAGCTAGTGACACGTCAAAAGTGACATCAGCAAGCCACATAACTTCGGGAGTACATCCTTCAAAGATATCCAGCTTCTCCTAAGATAAAATATCTGAAGCGCCGAAGACCGAAGTCATGTTTTCCCATTGATCTAAGATCCTACGGAATATTTCTTGACCTTCCGATCAAGTACAGTGGAAGGATAGAGTAAGCATGAATCATGAAGTAATGCTAACCATTAATCTACTTTGGTAGAATTCTCAACCGTAGATCAATCATAGTGGAAGGATAACATAAGCATAGGTGTTAAACAATAGCAAGCAGTCACCACAACTTTATGACTTATTCGGTAGGTAAAGACTCCAGAGGGATTGAATTAATTTAGAGTTAGAGTAGCCTAGAGTCCCAGATTCATGAATATCTGAATACCCAGAGAGTTAGACCTCTCTTGTTCCTAAGTCTACAGTCCTAGCTCCTAAAAATGTGAAGGTTATCAAGAAGGGAGTGCTGATACACCCTTCGGTGTAATTTTCCCCAGAATAATTGAATGACTGCAAAGGCCGGAAGTCCCAAAGGATGAAGTACTGCAAAAATTGGTTCCAACACCGGTCACATGATAAGGTAAAGAAGATAAAGGGGCTAGAAGTAAATGATCCCTCAGACACTTGAATATGGTTCCACGTAGAAGAATAGGGGTGGAAGAAGAAAGCATTAGGAGAAATGCTTAAATGGATAAGCCTATGGTTTTGATCCCATGGTCATTTGAACATTGGGTTGAAGGAAGTGCCTAATACAAAATTCATTTTTGTAAACAACTTAAGGCCTATAGAGTAATGTGACCGATATTAACCATAACAATATAGAGAGGAGGTAAAGCTCAAATATAATATGTTGGCAAACTTGGGAATGCAACAGAAGCATGGGAACAATATAATGAGTCGATCCATATATGTGATCAACTCATGTAGATGAAATTCAAAAATTTGAATCAAGATTGGTCTTCTAATTAAATTGAGAAACTTAAATGAAGAGGTGCAATAGTTCATATCAAAAAGACACAATGGTTCAAATCCTATACCTATTGAAATACTATATAAACCATAAGTGGTGGTGAATCTAAGTGTGTCTTGGGGGATTATATATATATATAATGGATTGAATAGAAGTTCATTCTATCAGGTTGGTTCCTTTTTACAAGCTTAGTCTTGTTATGAGGGTTGGATTCCTCACATCTCAGTTGGATATGAGATAAACAAGATGGGTCTTGTTATGAGGGTTGGATTCCTCATTTCTCAGTTGGATCTGAGAACTACAATTTGGGTCTTGTATCAGAGAGTTGGATCTCTCATATTCAGTTGAAGTTGAAAATATTAAAGGATTGATTTTACTTGTATTCATTAAAGTTAAATAAATAAAAGAAATATATTTTATCTACTTCATACAATTTCTGTTACACATTTTTATGAATAATTAATTGAGTTGCATATATCTTATTCAATTTATTTAGTTAATCTATGAAATTGTGAAAAGCAGTCAAAAGTTCCAGACATTGATTCACCCCCCCTGCCCCCCGCCCCCCCCTCTTAGTGTCAATATGTGTTTCAACAATATATATATAAGGAAGACAATGAGCACTGAGTAAAGTTCCCCTGAAGTCTTCAAAGTAATCATATACAAGTGATATACTCCATCGAAACTTGGGAAGGGATGCTGTAAAGGAATGTTGTGGCCCCAAACCTAAGTTCTTCATCCCAAACCTCAATGGTATGAATATACAACATGTGAATAGATGAGTTTATGTCGAGCATGGTAGAAAGTGTTTGATTATAGATCATTGATGTAAATTGTTAATAGACATGAGGGGACCCAACGATGAGGAAGATGGACCCAAAGGTACCTAGTACAATATTGTGAGTGTGAATAGAGAATTTGATGTTGAACACTTGTAGAATCAATCGATCAAGATTTAATGATGTAACCCCATTGTAGATCATGAAAAGGACTTCCATTGAGGACTACAAGCTCCAAGGTACTAGCTAGTTTCTAGATCCCTCTCGTAGATAATGTGTTGAAGTATATAGGAAGAGATCCATTGAAGGAGGGCCTTGATGTATCCCCCTTCGATTGACACGAAACATACACCAAGAGATCATGTGAAGAGAGAGTGTCACCAAATACAACTAACACAGGGATGGATGACTCAGAAAGTCAACAAAATAACAGATGACTGAATGAGGCTTAAACTTCTCTAGAACATATAACACGACACAATAGTGACTTTCCAGCTATACACAAGAGTTGGATGAATATAGTACAACAATGCATGAGGCATTGAAGAACTCTCCATGATGAATGGAAGAGTAACCATCTAGAGGAGTATCTGTGACTCATTTTATTGGGATGGATCCTAGGAAATATAAAAACCAAATGTAATATGATGACTCAAACAAGTGCCATTTTCAAGGGTGACTCAAATGACGCCATCATTTCATACATAGATCAATGGTGAAAAACTCCCACTCTTTTTTTTTTTAGGTTTTTTGGTGTCTCCTTCATGTTTTAATTAGTGTCGAAGAGAGATAAAGTATGCTTGGTAGTGTATTTTTTTGTTCAATTTTAATGAGATCGAAAAAGAGTTAAAATTTTATTTGTGGGGGTGTCTTTTTCCTATATTTTATTGAGTCTGAAAAAGAGGTAAAAGTTTACACATAATGTGTCTTTTTCAAGTCCTTTCACAAGTATGAAAAAATGATAAACATCTACTCGATAGTTTCTTTTTCCTGTCCTTTAACAAGTGTCTAAATAGAATGCTCCTATGTTTCAAGCATGTGGAACCAACCTAAGAAAAATGATGGATCCAAAACGAAGGCCAAATAATGTAAGAGGTGGGTGGTCAAATGCTATTGTAATAGCAGTAAGCAAGATTTGGGAAAACAAAAGTGCAACGATGAGGTAAATGACGGAAGAAAACAATGCATAAGGGACTGTAAAGAACCATAAAAATGTTTTGGGAAGCCCCATGGGATATGGCCAGAATATAGATGAAGAGAGGAAAATGAGTCTCAATGTCAAGTCATGACAGGACTATAGGAGGGTTCTTAGGCCTATGGAAAAACACAACATGGGCATTGATGACTCTGTTTTTTTCCCATTCTTCCTTTGTCCAAATCCCCTTTTTCACATGGAGATTATCTAGTTTATGCTTCTATTTTCTCTTTTTGAAGGTATTCTCCATCAATTTGCTATGAATCAACATAAGGTATGTGCAATTCTTATTTGTGATGAATTTGTGATGGTTTATCCTTAATTGAGTAAGTGTAATCTATTAACACTTGTCGTTTGTTTGAAATAGGTTGAAAATGTGACCCAACCCTTGATCCGGCCCTCGATCCAACCCTTGATCTGGCTCTCAATCCGACCCTTTTCTAGGTAGTGAACTTCGAGCTCAATTTGTGGGAGAATGAAGTTGAATCTGAAAAATATGGCACATGGGTTTTGTGCCTAATATGACTAATTAGGTCATCAGTGGGTTGTTTCCTGAAATTATGGATGGATTGAGAGACGTTCTTGGTCCTTCATCCAGTAGAAAGATTTATGTTAGAAAAAATTCGACCCTCGATCCGACCCTCATAGCACAGTGCAGTTGGAGGTTGGTATATCGATGGTCTCTTCTTGGCAAATCTGAAACATGGGTTTTATTCCTGTTCGAACCCTCCAACTATGGAACTCATCACATTTAAATTCGAGCAGTTGAGCCGACCTCTATTTTGAGCACATGAAGTTACTTAAAGATGTTGGTTGTTTGTTATCAGTTCTTAATGATTTTTTGTTGTAAGAGAGAGTCGACCCTTTTAGTGGTCGACCTCTCCAAAACTCTATAAATACCGAGGTCTCTTAGACCGAGACAGACACAATTTTATATCTATAGCTAATATACTAAATTTCTCTGTAAACTCGATTATGGTATTAATATAAATGGTGTGCTGAGATTGTGACTGTATTTTGAGTTGAAGTAGTACCACGACTGTCTGGGGGGCCCACCAATGGTCTAGGTATCTTGTTTATTTTCTATACATTCATACTTTTGTATCTAACTTTCTTGTACAAGGTGCCATTTAAAGTTGTATCTCCTTGTTTATTTGTTGTATCTTCATATTTTTGCATCTAACTCTCTTGTGCAAGCTGTGATTTAAAGTTGTATCTCCTTGTTTATTTGTTGTATCTTCATATTTCTGCATCTAACTCTCTTATGTAGGTTTCCATTTAAGTTGTATCTTCTTGTGTAATTTACAAGTTACTTGTAATTGTTCTTATTTAGACCATTTCATGCTTTCAACCATTTCATTGTTCATATATACACAAATCTTCCTCTTCTAATTTATAAAAGTTGTATTTTACTTTGCAAGATTATTCAAGTTGTATTTTACTTTGTAAGATTATATAAGTTGTATTTTCCTTTGTAAGATTAACAATGTATATACTAGTCTTTTATGACTTCTTAAGTGATGGCTTAAAACTAATCCTTGCAGGACTGTAATTATTATCTCTGTGTTATAGTATTTTCAGTTTTGATATGATAGGATAATTGGCAATTTCGAATCTCTTTTGAATATTGTTTATGAATTGTGTTGATATAAAAGATGTACCTAATCAATTGATATTTCCATTGACTGTTTTATTTCTACTTTACATTTTCTCTGTAGAAATAAATGTTCTAATCTGAATTGAGTAAATGAATCACAGAGTTAAATTTCCAAGTAAAAAGAGTAATTAGAATAGTAATCTTCATGCCTAGTCTCATCTTTTGCATAATAGATTCTTGCACTAGTTTTCTTGCATTTTAAATTTGCCAATAAATTTAAATCACCAACAAATAGATTAATGACCTAATTCATGAGATATGGTCACTCCATGTCGAGTTTCTTCCCTTGGTGATGAATTGTTCTAGTTTGTTTAATCTTTTTATTATTTGAGTGTGTTTCCGACATTAGATTAGACTGTTAGATTAGAGCTCTAGACCTGCACATATAATGACATCACCTCAAATCTTACGAGCCTCAGGTTGACAATTTAATGTCGAAATAGATAGCATATATTTCACTCGACATTTTTGGCGCCATTGTCAGGGAGGTGCTAAAGGGATTAGATCTTAGGTAGTTAAGTTGATTTTAATTACACAACAAGGGGGAGGAGAAAATTTAAGACAAGAGGTAAGAACCTGCACATCCATTCTAGTGGTTTGCTCCAAAGCCTTGTTGTTCCCTTTCCACAAGAATGTTTACTTTTTCTGCAATTTTATTTACTTTTCTTAGTGTGTTTAGTTTCCTGCAATTTACTTTCCCGCAAGCGTGATTTATTTCTTGTAATTGTGTTTTCTTTTTGAAGAGAAAACTCTTGTGAATAGATAACTCGGTGACAACGAGGTCTAAAGTAGCATGAGGAGTTCAAGTTTTCTTTAAGTAGCGTGCTTTAAGTTTTGATATTAATTTCATTTCATTTTTGTTTTAATAGCATTAAATTTTAGTTATTATTTCATTGGGTGCTGTAAGAGCCCCAGATACTCACCCATGTGTGAGAGTACATGACTCGTCAACCAAAAAAATAAATACAAAGATGATAACCTTGGAAGATCTCTCTCAAATCCTGGAATCAGCCGAGATTTATCCTTCTCAAGAGGAACATATTTTGGCAGCAACCAAAAATTTATCTATCTCTACAGAAATACTATAAGGACCAAAGTCCTCTAAGATACAAAAATATTCTCCTTGCCAAACTATGGAGGAAGATGAAAATTTAATAAATACACCCGATGGAGAATGAGCATGCAAACCTGGGAATGAAGAGTTCCCCACATGCAATTCAACAGATCCTTCATGAACTACAAAAATCAATCATTTACAAGAGGAGGACTTGTATCAAGATTACATTGAAATTTGGTTTCAAAAGGTCATTAGGCCACAATACTATTCTCTTCTTCAACACCTTCTGATGCCAAAACAAGTAGGTTGGTTGGTTCTTCATATCTAGGTAATCACTGCGGTAACTTTTTCATATGTGGATATGGGTATGTTTTTTTATCTTTCTTCACACATGGTTACATTGGAAAAGTTCTTACACTTGAATAAAGATTTTACTTTCTTTTTAAGTAGAGTAGGATAATCTATAAAAGTTGCATGTTGTTAGTTTAGCTTAAAGTCTAATGCAACCTCATTTTACATTTTCTTTTTAATAAAAGAACTATGAGATACATGTGCCTGTGACTTGATCTCATTGATCTCATCAAACCTAGAGGATACTAGTACAATCCATCCAAGAGCTCTGAGTAGGTGAGTAAAGTATCTTTATAAAAGAGTAGCAAGAAGGTATAACTAGAGGTTAACCATGGAAACATAAATATAACTTCAAATGGAAGAAAGTGAGTAGGGACTATAGATACCTTTCTGTTATTTTCCAATGGTACCATCCACCACACATTAAAAATGATTGATTGTGCCATATCTTCAGATTGGCTACACCCACTTAAGTATCTGTTACATCAGGACAATCTATAAAGAATGCATAAAGGAGAATCATCCTCCAACTTAAATACCATCCCAATCCATAAAAATATTTTCAGAGTTGTCTCCCCATCTCCTTGCAAAAAGAAACATTCATATACAAATCTTAAAGATGGTGGTAAGGACCAGTCTCTGCTATAAAAATGGTGTAAGAGGCTAACCCGTCAGGATACTGAACAAGTTTACTAGAAGCGGGTACTAGCCTATGGTATGAATTGGTAAACTCATCGGAGTACTGAATGGGCTTGCTGGTAGTGGGGAATTATACCTAGAGAGGGTGATGATTTGAAAAACAATAAATAAAGATCAATTTCAGATCTTAAAACTTGTCCTAATGTATGACACTACTTGTAGGCAGGACTGAAAAGAAGTATGCATAGTTAAGAAAAGGTAAATGAACTCCATTAATATGCCATTGGAAACTAACTTAAAGGTAATCTTAAGAATCTCTTGCCTAACTCTTCTTAACTATATGTAGGATATTTCATCCTACAGGTGGGGCCATGTTCATAACCGTCTTGTCAGGCTAATGTGTGAAATTTATCTATGCACTTGGAAACTATAAATCTTAGGCTATTGGAAGGATTGATTGGTTTCCTATATATTTGAATGTGAAGTGTCACAATACTTAGGAGTGGGGGAGGGATTTCCTGAGCTAACAAAAAAAGAAAACAACAACAACAACACTAAAAATTTCCCATTTGTATAGCAAGTCCATGAGAAGAGGAAGTAAGATTTCTATCAAAATTCTATCATACTGTCTTTTTACAATATCTCATGATATTATATCAACAATTGTTTATATTGGCATGATAAACCTTATACTGTTGACATAATTTTGTGTGTATAATTAATAATCCTATTGTACATCATACTCTACATTTTTTTTTGTTGGCCTATGTTTACGTCTAATACAAGGGAGGACTGCTTACACTCAAATATTCCTTGTAATAGTTACAGTTCAAAGACAAAGGAAACTAAGATGGATGTTACAATCCTATCCATCCTCTTGTTCACCATGCCTTCCAGGAATATTCCAATCTTAGTAATCTGGGTGAATACCCGCTTACTATTGTATAGTTTTCACTTGAACAGAGGACCAAATGGAGTACCATATGGAGGACCAGATGGAGTGCCAGATAAGGTATTGTATAAATGCCACAACTGCAAATGAGATTTTCATTCTTTCGTTTAGGTATGATCACTGGGGTTTGATTATATTCATTGACGTGATGAATTAAGATTACTAAAGGTGGTGTATCTATCTTTTACACTTGTTAAAAGGGAGAATTTAATTTATGATTTCATTTTATGATCATAATGTCCAAGTATTTGACTTGGACATTGATCAAATCTTTTATG
>ML842108.1:7647-39996 GCA_009831015.1 Picea engelmannii
CCTAAAATTTATCTTTAGCAATAAAACTTGTTGATGTAGCATTTGAGATTTATAATCATTAACATGGTATACGGTATACAAATTGGGTATTAATTTATAATCCCCCACCTTGTCTCCTTAATGTATATTTTGTTTCTTTCACACCAAGCATCTCCTTGAGTTTTTAAAAATTGACATTATTTAATGCCTTAATGAAAATATTTACTAGTGAATTTCAATCCCGGTATAGATCAAATTCAATATGCTCTCTAATATAAATGGCGATGAACTTGTATATCTCTACGTGCTGGCACACCATGTGGACTCATTTAGTCTGCCTTCCAAATGACAAAACACATATCCCAAAGTTGGATAACACTTTGATTATCCTTATCATAAAAAGGAGTTATATCATGGGTTTGTTGTAAATTTAGATCACAAAGAATCCTTTTGCATTAGGAAAAAGTTATACGTCTAAAGTGGGTCTTGACATATAAATGATATAACCAATAATATTAGTTTATAACTTATGACATATAAATGATATAATCAATAATATTACTTTATATTTTATAACCAATATAAATTATTTCTTTCAAGTGAGTCTTGACATATAAATGATATAACCAAAAATATTAGTTTATAACCAATATAAGTTATTTCTTCCATAATATCTTTTGGGGTACTTTCTAATAGAAAATTGTATGAGAAAATATGTGCCATGCATCATTCTCATGGCTATCTAAAATTTAGCGAAGCCCAACTATGCTGCCCAAACTACATATCTTGTAAGTATGTTAGATTTGTGCTTTGAATTCTATGTTGGCAGCAATGGCTAAGTGTTCTTTTATTTTCTTTGGCTTTAATGATTACCATGGTGATGAATTCCAAGCCCCAAGCGAAAATGCCTTCTCAATCCTTCAAACCCTAACTACAATGTACCTTCCCCAAATAAGAACAAGCACAATGGGAACTGTATACTTAATCAACAAGTCAAAATGAAGGGGAGGAGAATTTTACCACTAGTAGTTGTAGATACATTTTTTACATAAAAGGATCTAGAGATCGACATTGAGGTTGACTTTAAGTTTTGAGAAGAATCATCAAGTATGCAGCATACTTGTGTGCAAAATTGACTGTTGCAAACTATAAGTGATTGAACTAGAAACAAACAATATGATAGAAATGAAACTCAAGATGACAGAAAAGTAAAGAGCAAGAGTGCAAAATATTGGTGGTGCCTGCACACCAAAGTTGATTACACTTACAAACTCAAAGATAAAGAGGAAGAACTCTCCAATGAAAAAAATAACTTTCTTTATTAGATAGTTGAACTAAAAGTGATAAAAGATATGAGGGGAAAACCAAATTTATACAAAAAGAGGGGAACCTCAACTTGAGGCCTAAGTTACCATTAAGGGTTAATTAGGCCCTTATTACATGAATGTGGGATTTTATTGTCATTGAAATAATACCATAAAGACCTAGGACTGAAAACATAATTATAAAATTATGAGCTTACATCAAAATAACTCATTTATAAATAATTCACTTACATAATAAAGATGACCCTCCCCCCAAAGGAAACCTTGTCTCCAAAGATAGAAGACCAAAACAATGGAGAGTTGAAAGAAAAAATCTGATGATGAGTTGTACTTGAAAGATGCATCTACAAATACATATTCAAGATATATAGTATAATAGTTCATAAGACGTAGAGACATGTCACCAATGTTTAAAAAAGTAATATACTGTTGAAATTCAATAATTTAACCCCCCCTTTTGGCTCCTTTGAATGATCCATGACTAAAAAATATGTGGAATTTGGTTAGTGGTTCTACTTGCATACAAAATATGTGTAGGTACAACATGCACTCACCTTATGGAAGTTTTGTTCCCAAAGTTGGAAGACCCAAATAGTGGAGGTTTGAGTGGAAGATTCTAATGATACATCAAACCTGAAAGATGCATTGTCACTCACAATGTAAACATGAAATAATATAGTATAGTAGCTCAAAAGATGCAGAAATATACCTTCCAATCTTGAAAAAAAACATTAATTGATGAAATTCAATAGTTTAACTCACCTTTTGGCCTCTTGAAAGTTTTGTGACTAAAAACTCCGTGGAATTTATTGAGGTGGTTGTACTTAATAAGTTAATTGGTGATGGAAGGCGAGGAAAACAAAATAATAGTGACAAAATAAACCATAGGATCACTTTATGACAAAATTGGTGTTGTGGAAGGGGCGATTTTTGAACCCCAAACCATTTTTTTCACAAAAAATGACTCAACCAACTACACCAAAACCATTTTTATCTGGAATGCATGAAATGATAAAAGGGGGATTTTTTAATTGATGGGAACAAGGTTCAATGCAAAGTCATTTGCAATAAAAAGGAAGTTGCACTTATACATATTTTTGCAAGTGCAACCCCCTCATTCAATTAGTGCCCCCTCAGTGCCTCCCAAGTTACCCCTCAATCTATGAAGAGTCTGACAATTTGAAAATATCTCACCAAAAGTGACTGATGAACTTGGGATCCTTATCATGATCATCCTTATCTTCCACAGGTAAAAGGTTCATGATGAATTCCATAGATACTTCTTCCCACTTTTAGTTGAGTTTTACTAGGAGTGAGGATCCCTACTCCAAAGAGTTGCTCCATAAACTTTTCCATTTTAGACTAATGAGAAAGTCTTTCCTTCATGTAGTACAAGCGAGTTGTTACTCCCTTGAAAATACATGTCTTATTTTTCATTTTTCATGGGCTATCTTCTCTCACCCAGAGGATCCTTGGAGTTCAATCACCGTTACGAGTAGTGAGAGAAAATTGGAGGTTATGCAACTTTTTCTACATTGGTCGAGCACCACTCGTCATTTGGGGAAAGAACAAAGGAGTAGAGTATTGTTGTTTTCATGGAGGTTTTTCAGGAATCATATTTCACCATGAGGTTCCATTTGGGCACACTTGACACATATTTGGATGCATGGTTACTTGTTGCATCATTGATGGAGCGTCTTGTTCCTAGGTTGAACCCAAGGCTTGGGACCACATAGATGGACAAGGTGATCATGAAGGGAACCTTAGAAGATGAACACCATTCAACAAAAGATATCCAAGGCATGACTTATGGTGAGATAGGGGTCAAACAAGGCCCAAAGGAGAAAACTCCCTACCTTGGACAAGGCTCAAAGTATGACATGTGAGAAGGAAAGAGGCCAAAAGAGGAACACCCTGTTTAGAAAGGTGCCATGTGGAACTAGAAGCATTTTTATGATCAAAAGGGATCACCTGATGAGTAGCACTCCACTCCAAGGGTTAAAAGGACCTTGTTGTTTGATAAGGAATTTACCCTCTAAAAGAGGGACATCCTCTTCAAGAAGGTTCTAAATCATGTTTAAGGGTCGTAGTGGGGAATTAAACATTATTTGAGGCATGTTGTTCACATATTTGGAGGTGTGACCTCCAGGAGAAGATGACACTTGTCAAATTACGACAAAATCAAACCCTAAAAGTTACTCTAGGAAGAGTGCCCTACTTCTATCTCTCTTTAATATTATTTTGTTGGTTAGGGTTTGGTTTGAAAGGTACAAATGGAGGAGAATTCAATTTTCTACATGCATGGTTGGAAGATAGGGAATTCCCTTCCAAGCAATAGTTGAATACCTTTGGGAGGATTAGAAGAAGGACAAGTCCAAGTTGAGGTTTTCATATTTTTTTCTAATTTTCATGGGTTGATTTGATCTGGAATTAGTCTTACAAATTGTTCATATAATCTTTGAAGAAAGGCAATTTTGCTCCAATAAGACGATCTTAGGGTAGAGGTTTCACTCTCCATATCTTTTGATGTAATCATTGTTCATTTTATGGATATTGTTGTTGTTATTTCTACATAATGAAAGGTCATGGGTTTTTCAGCATGCTGAATCCATTTATGTATTCATAAATGCAATTTAAACAACGAAAAATTACAATTTCGTCCAGATTTATGTCGTACGAAAAGGGCCAAAACATAGAATGTTTAAACAATGCCATGACTAATTATGGAGTATTCATAACATGGAAATTTAACTTTATATACATTTTTGGAATAAACTACATCATTTTGACTACTAATTGATCAGGAATATGCACAACCCATTTTATACATAAGAAATGGGCTGCAATAAGTAGTTGCCACAAGCTAAGAGTTCTTGGAGTTTGCTTAGCTATATTGTTTACAAGCCAAAAAACAAAATTGTTAGTTAGGTTATATGTCTAGTAAAACATAAAAACTAATTCCATACAAAATAACTTAGAGTCAATGGGTTTGCACAAATTGTTAAGTCATGTAGTAATAGGAATCATGCCCATGTTAGGTGTCAAGTCATCTTTGTCTTTGGAGTTGGATCCCAACCTTCAATAACAAGCTCAAGATCAATGATTAATGGGATCCTAACTATCATTGCCTTTCTCAAGCTTAGGAGGATTCTTAACATCGATGATGGCCAGATCCATATGAGGGAACTCGTCATTATGGGTGCCATAAGGAGGCGACCAACTATGGTGACTTTTAAAGTGCTCATGAATTGTGTGGCCAAATTGGTGCCGAGGGCAACCTTTAAACCAACAAGATGGAGCAAAGTGAGTAGGGGAGTTAGTAGGTGTCATTACTCATGGTGCAAGGCACAACACCCCAGAACTGTCATAGTTGGCACAAATGCACCATCTCGATCTCCACCTTTTGGACCCGGACTTGGATCTACAAGCGCAGGTTTGCACAAATTAGGGAGACATCATGCACCAAGTAAAGAACCCTCTATGATATATATGCTTAAACATGCATTCACTCCTTGTTTTTCATATATAATGAAGGATTTCAATTCTAATGAGCTACCATGCTACATTGAACTCAACAACCCAAGGAAGTTAATCCCCTAATAGAGTAACTTTCCATGAAATGAGGGAAGTGAGAAGTTCATTGTAGAACATGTATACCCAATCCTAGGCCGTTTTAGCAAAATTACAACCAAGAGAGATGTTTTATAGTTTCATTTTTTCCACACAGTGGGCACTTTGGTTGAGGCACTCCAGAATATTAGAGACATTGACCTAAAGCTAGATCACCAAGGGTTAATGAAAAAGTGAAGAAAGTTTTCTTTGACTCCAAAACAAGCTTCCAAATGGACTTAAGCGTGTAGCCATCTTTTAAGTTTTGACTTGAGCCTCCACAACTTGTTCAGTTTGACATCCAGTACATGCTTTATACTCAACCATCTAGAGTTGACATCTATCAACCTGTAATTTTTTAAGGCCTTGGTATGATTCCATCTCTAGTCCCTTCATCAGGTAGATGGATCTTGTAGTTCAAGCCTAATGAATCAGGGATAATGATTTTGATTCACTTTAGAATTATGCTATCAAGGTTGGTTAGGTGGAACTTTATTTGGCTAACTTTTCTAATCCCTAGTCTTAATGCCAATGAGGTCTATGGAATTTATTATGCCATACCAAAACAAAAATTCAAAACAAGCATTTGGAAGACAATGGAGCAGTTTTAGCCAAGGCTTTGTTATTATACCATAATATAGGTGACCACCAAATAAAGTGTCCATTAAATGAGATCATTGACCTAAGTGAATTACCTTTCCAATTGAGCTTAGGCTTGATGGATTCCCATGCTTTCTATATTCTCTTAGGCAAAAAAGTTCATTTGATTTCAATGTGGACTAAAGTGGTAAACAAAGTTTGAAGTTTCGAATAATTCCAAGTTTTTCCCCAACGAGGAGCCCCGAGTGATATAGTTTCTAAGGAAGACTTTCCAAGCCTCCTTTCCATTAATTTCTCTATATTTGAAATGGTAGGTCATCAAATAATTAATATATGATTAACATAATAAAACCCTTGCAAGAATAATCAACACATCATAAGAAAGATAACCCAAGTACACAAGATTTGTACAACTACAATAAATTGTTGGGTATGTGTTATATTCTTTGCATGTGTGTGTGTGGGGGCGTTAGATTTGACAACTGCGTCTGGTGATCCCTCGTAGTAGTGCATGTTTTGTCGTGTGCGCTGGGCGCTTCCTAGAGGGGTCCAGGTATGCCTCCCCTGGTTATGCGCAACATTCGGGGCAACGCCTTGAAATTTTATTTTGGGCGGTTTTTGCTATTTTTAGCAGTTTTCTAAATTAATCCCGTATTAAGGGATTAGGGTTTTGGTATCTACGAAATACCTAAAAACATTGTATATATTGTATGGTGAATGGTGAAATTTGATATAATGAAATAAGAAAGGTTTTCTCGGTTGAGGGTTTCCAGTATAAATCTTCGTGTACTATGTGAATGAGCCATTGATTATTTTTTTTTTTGCTTAAGAATCTACATGCATTCCTGTACTTCACAGGTTTAAAACTTACATAAATACCCCTTAATATAATATCGGTAATGATGTAGTTTCTCCTGACTTGCTTGTGTACAAACGAGAATTAGCCTCAAACACACATACATTTTGCTTTTCCAAGGAAAACCTTGTGGGGAAACCCAAGGGATGCTTCCTCACATTTGCGGATGACATCCCTAATAAACTTGTTGATGTAAATTATTGCATCCTATCCAAGAGGATTCTAACCAGGCACTTGCCAACATGGAACTATCCAAACGTTCATAAACATTGGTGACAACCCAAAAACATTCGAACCAGACACTTACCAACACAAAAATAGCCAATTTCTCAACAACATTGGTGATAACTGGTTGAGATAACCCCTTGGGTTACTGCACACATACAAATGAGTTAGGGTATTTTAACATGGACTTGAATTACTAACACCAAGTATGGTTACAATTTCAACCACACATGGTGTATGAGTGTAACCCATCGATACCATAAAGATTCTCATTTATAAGTTATGAAACAAGTCAAGATTAACCAACATATCTTGTTAGGATCTTACCCTAACCTACCTACTTTGGGGTACCTTGCAGTTAGTCAATTAACATACAAGATTATGTTCTTTAACTAAGGCCCATTATATATTTAGTGGGTAGTTACTTAATGTAAAAGTGTTATCATTATTAAATAAGGCTTATTAGGTGGGTGGCATGCATTAATGATGGGACCAGAAGTAGTTGGGGTTTTGCAAGCAAACCACTATTTATAGAGTTAGAAGACTATGTAATGTTTTATTAAGGTTTGTTACTGTATTAGAGTTCTACTCAAAGGAGGTTGCCCCCTTGAAGATGCCCATGAACATTGCTCTCTCTTTTGGTATTATCAATACAAGGGTTCTATTATATAGGTTTAATCTCATTGTCTCTTGTATTTTCTTTTATGCACATATATTTCTCTGAATATTGTTCATGTTCTATTGTATTTGTTGGTTAAGTACATTACAAGTGGTATTAGAGCTCTTTCCTAAGCCATCACACACATGAATTTTATAAATTTTATTTTTAGGCTAGAGATGTGTTCAACATCTTCAAACACAAAGATTTGTTGTTTAGCAAGTAAGCCTATGGTTGGGGGAGAATACATATAGTGAATACAAGTGGAGTCACATGGTTGGACATCCTTGTAATCTATGTTGGTACCCCTTTGAGAAATATTGCATCAAAAAAAGTCTACCTATGGATTCTATCTTCCAAATACCCTCAAGTATATCAAAATGACTTCAAGTGCACTTGAAACTAGCCTTACATAAGCCTCTAGCCCATTTTGTTGCTATAGTACATTGAGAACAATACTTGAGGAGATCACTCTCGTCTACTAGGGAATCAAGTAGTATGGCTAAGGGTACATTTTATCCTCCTTAATTTCTACCATGAGAGATTCAACCAAGTATTATTGTGAGGAAACCCTCAAGTATATTAGAGAGCTATACCACTTGACACTCCTTTGTCCTTAGGACCTTTCAAACCCTAGCCTTTATAGCACAAACAACAAAATTTCTACATAATTAGGAATATTAGAAATTTGAGAATTTTGTTAACATTGTAATACTCGAATAAGAGTACCAGTCCTATCAATTTTTTTAAAAATTGTGGATTACAACCACCATTGTGGGAGACCTATCTTAAAATATTCATTTTGTGGCATTGAACATGTTGGCATAACACTCCAATAACATTTTTTTGTGGACCCCACCATACTATTGTTAGCAACCTATCTCAATAAATCCTTGCAAGGCACTGATTGCATTGATATAATTCTCAAATAACCCTTTTGTTGGACCCAAAGGCCCCATGGTAGCTACTCACAACACATCCATGGAGAGCAAGCCCTTGAACCTAGAAAACTGAGTTTCGAGAATCTTAAACAAAGTCTCTAATATAGATTACATGAAAATATATGTTGACAACATAAAAGTAGCATTGTAGGCCTCAAAGCCAAGATTGTTGGCACCAATAGAGATATACCGTCTCTCCCTTCCATCCTATACTCAAGTGGGAAATGGATGGATTTACTTGTACAATAGGAAGAGGTTGATTCCTCCACAAGAGGTGTGCATTTCTCAAGGCCACCCTTTCATTATAATCAACATCAAATGTGGCACAAGGTTCCTAGAGTCAACCTAAACAAATTTGATGGTTTTGACCCCATAGGTTGGGTTACCCAAATGGAACACCACTTCTCCCTCCAAGGTATTATTGATGACCTAATGAAACACAGGGTGGGGTATTATACTTGGATCTAGAAAGATGGAAATGGTGGCAATGGCATAAGAAATCATATAGGGTATACATTAATTGGAGGCAATTTGTGAAAGCAATATATGCTCATTTTGAAATATACACTCACTATTTGGTACCGATAACCAAGTTGCACTAAAGAGGCACAATACAATACTTTACAACTTCCTTCAAGCATTGATTGGAAATCCACATAGAGGGCCCACCTAATTGCTTATTTAAAGAATGTCTCATTAGTGGTCTCAAGGAGGAGATTAGAGCAAAAGTCATGATGCAATACCCAACTACTTAGTGGAGGCCTCTCAAATATATAGACAATCATAGATGGTGGTCAATGCATAAACCAAAAAACCTCCTTTTAATCCCTACTCACGTGCCCCTATCAGACCTTCTAGCACCCCTTCCGCCTCTCATCCCTTGAACATCCATGAGTTGACCTAGGAAGAAGTAGTTGAATGCCAACGTATCCAACTTTGTTATAATTACAATGAGAAGTATTTCAAAGGAAATAAATGATAGAAACAATAATTATTCCAAATTGAAGTGGCCCAATTTGAAACACTTGAGAAATTGTTTAAGGAATCCATTTCTGAGTTGGAGTTAGAGACTTCTACACCCCCTCCTCAAGAAGAAAGCACCCTAGATATTCTTTGTGAGGAACCCAAATTTCCCTCCATACTTTATTAGGAATTTTATCTCCCTAGAATTTGAAGTTGGTTGGATATATCAAACATATAAAGGTGATTGTATTAATCAACAATGGTAGCACCCGTATTTTTATTCATTGACATGTTGCAAAGGAAACCCATTGTTATGTCCATGTAGTGCACAATTTTCAAATTATGGTAGCTAATGGTGGTATGATGAAATGTGGTGGAAAATGTGGGAATGTGAGACTATCAAACCAAATCCCACATGTTTACAATTGATAGAGGCATTTGTGATGTCATGTTAGGGCCTAAATCATTAAGAACATGGGGTCCAGTTACCATGGATTTCAAGTAATTATACAAGATATTCACTAGGGAGGGCCATAAATATACCTTAAAGGGACTCAATTTAGGGTCCCCATAAATGATCAACTCTCACTATATGAAAAATATTTTGAAGAAAGGCCACTCCGACATTATTTCCCAATTCAATGCCATCCAAGTTATATACAACCTCTCACAACAAATCCACCATGATTTGGATTTGATTGTAACTAAACATAAACAAGTATTCAAAATGCCACATGGATTGCCCCCCTCCCATAGTGAGCATGATCGTGGAATTACACTAATTCCATGCAACTAACCACCAAATGTGCTTCCTTATAGGTACCCTTTTGTAGAAAATAATGAAATTGAAAAGATTATTCAAGAAGTGTTGGAGGTTGGCATAATTCATCATGATACTAGCCCTTACTAATCCCGAATAGTCATGGTATTGAATAAAGAAGGCACTTGGTGCATGTGTCTTGATCTCTATGCCATCATTAAATTGACCAACAAAGACAAATTTCTCATCCTGATTATTGACGATCCCTTTTATGAGCTTCATGGTGCCAAGTTATTCACTAAACTAGACCTTCACTCGAGATAAATTCACCAAATTAGGATGAAGGGGGTAGACATTCCTAAGATGACCTTCCACATACATAAAGAAAATTATGAGGCTTTAATGATACCTTTTGATCTTTGCAACGCCCCTTCCACCTTTTAGAGTCATGTGAACAAAATTTTTAGGCCCTTCAAGTGCAACTTTACACTGGTAATCTTTGATGATATCTGAGTTTATAGCAAAAATTGGGAAGCACATGTGGAGCATATGGACAAATCCATTCAAATTCTTGAGGATATATAGTTGTTCCTTGTAACATCCCTATTTTTAATCTCCGGTTTAGTGATGTATATTGTAGATATGATATATGGCCATGGGCCAAGCGATGTAATATGTAAACATTGTATATTAGAAAATAATAAATAAAAAAGTGATGTCAGTTGTAGATGGTTATGGACAGATTCATGGGGGATGCGTTTTCCACAAGAGAGGAGGGGTCTAAAAGGGGTTTCATTCATGTGTCTTAAATCCCAAACCATTCCTAAAAGTATTGTTTTGAGTGAACCTTCCAATTTTCCCCTTGAGTGTGTGAGAGCCCTGTTATCAGACAATTTGTAGCAAGGATAAAAGGCTAGATATTGGAGAGGCAAACTGGCATAACTAGAACCAATCCCACCCAATGTCACCACAATGGGATGGTTCTTTTTGTTTAGGGTGGTAAGGCCCAAGGGAGACATCCCCGATGACCCAGGGTTTTGAGAAGGAAAAGGATTATAAGACAAGGATAATTCCCCCCCTAAAGAGAAAGAACCATCCCATTGTGGTGACATTGGATGGGATTGGTTCCTGTTACGTCAGTTTGACTCTTCAACCTTTAGCCTTTTATCCTTGCTACAAACTGTGCGATAACAAGCCCAATCACTGAATACATGTAAGAGGGTGGGTGTGAGAAGTCACATCCCATAGTTATTGGGAGCATGAGGTTAAAGTGCAATCAACATTGTGGAGAAAGAGAGAGTCAACTTGCTTGGGGAAAAAGGGAAATTCATATGGGAAGGAAGAGAGTTTTTTGGACAACCAGTTTTTGGGACAACATGGGAGAGAAGAGCATGGAAACTTGAAGGAAACCCTAGTGGACATGGTGGTACTTGTTTTTGGAGCTATAGAATGCATGAAGAAACATGTTGTTAGGCATGTAGAGTGAGACTATGTGAGAGAAATTACCCCACTACTAGTGAGCT
Source organism: Picea engelmannii (assembly GCA_009831015.1). NCBI lineage: Eukaryota > Viridiplantae > Streptophyta > Pinopsida > Pinales > Pinaceae > Picea > Picea engelmannii. Next base: position 19,087 of record ML842108.1, read on the forward strand.
TGTTGTTGGGCATATTTCCTTGCAACTAACATCCTTGGAGTCCCCAACAAGAGAGAATCTTGGCCAACCTATGCTGGAGCCCTGAAGGGAAGTGGGGGAAGGCCCGAGGGACTGTGTACAGTGAAGGGGTATCCCATTCCTTGGGTTGTGCAGGTTGAGAGGAAGAGAGCTAGAGGATTGGGACATATGTAGGAAAAATCAGTTAGCTGTGGAAATATTTGGGCTATGAGTGGACAATAGAGAGACACCCTCTGTTGTGGATTCCTAGCCCAACTCGAGGATGGCTTGTCATTGAGATTTGGAGCAACAAGTCTATGGTTGGGTGGAACGTCTGTCCTCTACAACTGGTTGTAGAATTGTTATTAAAAGAAAAGTTTTTTTTCTTTGTGTCTTACTTTTATTTATGGTTTATCTTGTTGAGAGATAATTCTATGTTTTGAGCAAACTATATGCTACTATGTATGAATATAATTAGCTGCATTCATGCTTTGGAAATGTTGTAGATGCATTAGTTTAATGGTATCATAAATTTGTTTTTTTTTTATGGGTTTAGTAGTGGGGAAATTTACATATTGGTATCAGAGAAAATTTCGTTTTTGCTGGTAAAGGGTACGTTATGGATTGGTATAAGATCCATAGTTTCAACATCAAACTTGCATGGGCCAGAGACAACGCGCTGAAGAAGATGTTGTGGTTGAAAATATTAGAGGAGATATGCAAATTGGTCATCATAAATCCAAGGAAAAGGTTGGGAAATTGCCTATAACTTTGGGAAATTTGAGCTAGAGATTAAAATCCCCAATTTTAACCTCTAGCTGAATGTTCTAGATCTGGAAGAATTGGGAAAAATTGGGCAAAAGCCCCAATTTCTGGAGTAAAATTCATTGAGAAATTGGCATGAGGATGACGGATTATGGGTGTAGAGGTTGAGTTGACATGCACAAGGTTTCATGACATGTAGATAATAATAAATAGTTATTTATTATTCAAGGGACACATCCTTTCATTGATGGTCACCATATGTTCCCTATATATGGAACACTCATCATTGTAATAATATATTGATTATATCTCATATGAAGAAAAACAACATGGTATCAAAGCTGGACTGGGCTTGACTCTTTCACATGAGGGCCTAGGAAAATGAGAGTAGAGTAAAATGTCGGGAGTGTTAAATTTATGGGGTTGTTACAATCTCTATGTACAACATATTTACTTTTTTACTCCTACCTAAATTATAGAAAGAATTCCATAAATTATGGTGGGTAGTAATTTCTAGTAAAAATGTCTAATTACCTAAATATGAGGAATGTAATGCATATTTACTTCTACCTATATTTATGCAAAGAATCACATGAATTATGGAGGAACAATTTAAAAAATTCAAATGCTATGTGGATGGATTATAACCAAATTAATCTTTGGTTAGTTACAGAGGTATTCTCCAACTATTTATAAGAAATAAAATTTAATTTAATTTTAAATTTAATTTTTCAAAGAGACGTGTCTTTTTTTGGATCAATCTAATATTACTATAAAAAGACACTTGAAAGACACAGCAATAGACACACATATTTTTTTCTCTCTCACACGTGGGATAAGTGTTCTAAGGAAGAGACTAAGAAGTTGAAATTTTCTGAGTTACTTTGATGTTCTAGTGTTTACTAAAGTAATATCGTATATCATTGGAAGTAATTACCACTTGTGGAAAATTGCGGTTGTTTAATTTAACACTAGAAAATCAACATGGTTAGTCGTATGACATCGAGTATATGATGGATGCGTGTTGGTATCCGTATGACATCGAGTATATGTTGGATGTGTGTTGATAGCCGTATGACATCGAGTATATGATGGATGTGTGCTGGTCATAGTAGAAGACATATTATTTGGAGGGTCATTGTATATAGTTGTGCACAAGATAAATTGATCTCCTCTAGGAGATGTTTTTTTTTTGTTCTTGTTTCTTGTTTTGGGAAGGTCACATGTAATAGCTATGAGAACGAGCCATAATTACGGTCGCAGGAATAAGACATGGAGGGAAAGACATTCTAACATGATATCAAGGAGAGACATTTCCATACATGATGCTCAGAGACAAGAAGTCTCTAGGAGAAATGTACCTCCTAGGATGGGACCATGCCAGATAACAAAGACAGTTCCAATGATCATGGATACAACGAGTCAAGACCGACTGTAGCACAATTATGGTAGATCCAGTAGAGGAGGAAAACATATTATGAGACTCAGAGGGAGTAGGTGTAGCAGTCCTAGTACATGAGTCAAGCCATGAGATGTCGAGGAAGCATGCATGGAAATAGTTCTAGTGTATGTACAGGCATTCCTAGAGAGGGAGGCGGTAATACATCCAGAGGGATGAAAGATTGATTTACCTCTAAAGAAGGAGGAAGAGCTACCCTCAGTGTCAGAGGGAGCAGAGACAGAGGAGGATTCACCTCCAACTCCATAGGGAGTGTTGATTTTTTTTTAGCTTCCTGAGACATTGGTTTCATGAGGAAACCTCGATATATCAAGTATGGTCCAAGATGACTTAGCATGATCAACATTTACCTATGTTTCTTTGGGCAAAGGAATCCATGACTACAATGTATGTTCAGAACAAAAGTCCTCATAATACTTTGAGGAACATGATTCCCGAGGAGTCCTTCACCGAAGTGAAGCATGAGGTTGGATACTTCAGGATATTTGGGTGTCCAATATACATTCATGTACCCAAGGAAAAAATGATCAATCTAGACCCTTCAGGAAGAAAGGGTACATTTGTGGGGTACAATGAGTCTTTGAAGGCATACAAGATCTACATCCCTGGTCAAAGACATATTGAGGTGAGTAGAGATGTTACCTTTGAGGAGGAGGTATCCTTTAAATAGATCTAGAGGATCTCACATGGAGATTGATCAAATTGATCCAATTGATCCTGTAGCTCCAGTTGATGTTCCCAGAGATATTGTAGTAGTTCAGAAGAGACCTACATGGAATCTGCAGGAGGTAGAAGGACATGTAGCTCCTTGTGGTACCTTCCGAGTGAGCAAGATACCTCAAATATATTCATTCTATGCCATAACTATGAGCCACATCATTCATTTTGAGCCTTCCTGTTATGAGGAGGCAACTAGTCATCCTGTATGGAGAAATGTCATGATGGAGGAGCATCAATACATCATGAAGAATGATGTGTGGGATATTGTTCTGAGACCCGAGGGGAAGTCTGTAGTGACTTACAAATGGATCTACAAGATCAAACACACAGTTGATGGGAGCATCGAGAGGCACAAAACAAGATTTGTTGCTACAGGATTCTCTCAGGTGGAGGGAATAGATTATGAGGAGACATTTTCTCCTGTTGCTTGATACACTTCTATCTGGATGATTATTTCCCCTGCAACATCCATGGGTTAGAGAGTACATCAGATGGATGTAAAGACAACCTTTCTCAATGGAGAGATTGAGGAAGAAGTATACATCGAACAACCAGATGGTTTCATGATACATGAGAAGGAGTCTCATGTGTGCAGATTAAAGATGGACTTGTATGGACTCAAGAAATCACCTCGAGCTTGGTATGCAAGGATTGATGGACACCTAATGATTTTTGGGCTTCAACAAAAGTGTTGTCAATCCCAGTTTGTACTACAAGACTGTTAATGGTGAGTCCCTGATTTTGGTCCTCTTTGTTGATGGTTTATTCCTCACCGGTACATAGAGCCTTATTGTTGAATGCAAGTATGTGTTGGCCTCTATGTTTGAGATGAAGGACCTTGGTATGTTGACATCTTGTTCCAGGAAAACATCGTAGGTATGATAGAAGAGTTGTTGCAACACCATGTTGTTGCTACAACACCCCTCAGGCCGACTACTACGACACCATAAACATTTTTGGGTTGTTGTTACAACACGCTTTCTAGTTGATGCAACACAATTTTCGGTTGCTGCAACACTCGTTGCTATAACATGTCTCTCATTTGGCGGAAACACTAGTTGCTACAACCCAACTCTCATTTGGTAGCAACAACATGAGTTTCAAAACGAATCTCATTTGGAAACAACATCAGTTGTTGTAACACCTATTTAATAGATGTTACAACACCAGTTAGTGTTGTTGCTGCAACACCGATCAACCACAACCCCCATCTTGACAACTATGATCGATGAGGTGGATTCCTTGTTCAACGATAAGAGCTCCATTCTGGGGTACATATGGATAATTGGGCCTCCATTTTGAATAATTAGGAAACAAGTAGGATTTTGGAAAAGGACAAATGGATAGCCAGAGGTTGTAGATCCATGACAACCAAAGCAACCACCTTAACAAATTGTTGCTAGTGACAAAGACGGTAGGTCAAACGAGAAATTACCTTACCTATCTTAGTCGAGCCATTGAACAAAATTGAGAAAAAACTGAGGATCATAGATCCCCATGGATGTCCTCAATTCTTTTTGCTAAGAAAATAATGATGTAAATTTGTATAAGAACCCAACTCGATTGAAGAAAGGGGATCAATCATTGTAATCATAATTCTTCTCTCTTGATAATAAAATCATTGTTTTGGTTCGTCTACAATTTTTTTGTGTTCATGATCATCTGAAGTAGGCATGTGATTGAAGGACTTCACCAGTGCCTTGTCTAAGGAGGTAGGCCCCCCCACCCTTAGTAAGGTACCGTTGTAATATTTGTTGTAGAGTATATTCAATTGATGTTGTGGTGAATCTATATATTGCTTATGTATTTGGTTATGATTTATATATTGCTGCAATACTAGGATACTATGTTTCAGTCTATTTCATTATTGTTATCTAGTTTATTAATTTAATTATGTGTGCTACTAATTATTCAATGAAATCTCGAGATACTTCATGCAGATCCCTTTTACTTGCAAGATTGAAACAAAGAGAATTTTTCTTGGCACAATCACCATTTAAATTTAGTACTCAGTCGAGTGTGTCTTTCTTCAACTAGGTTAGTTTCTTGTTTTTTTCAATTACATTCAGACCAAGGTTCATATCCATAAAGTTTTCCCTATTGACTAAATTAGACTAGTTTTCATTTTCATTACATTCAATCAAGGGTCGCATCTCTAAGGGTTTCCCTACTGGTTGAATTAGATTAGCTTGTTGTTATTTATTTCACTAGTTTATTATATTTAGAATTGGCGACTCTATCATCATCATCATCATTGCCATCATCATTGTCATTGTCATCATCATCATCATTGTCATCATCATCGTCATTTCCATTGTCATGATCATGATCATAATCAACATTGTCATCCTTCTCCTTCTCCTCCTCATCATTGTCATTTTCATTGTCGTCATAGTCGTTTCCATTGTCATGATCATCATCATATCATCATCATCATAATCATCATTTTCATCCTCCTCCTCCTCATCGTCATCGTCATCATAAATTAACCATTATGACCATAGACATAGGATGACCCTTGACACAATTTCCTCCTAACATATAAATTTAAATTGAAACACATTAACACGCTAAAACACTATAATCCCTAACCATTTTGATTATGAACAAACTATTATGCCTAACACCCTAACCCACTAACAGACCTTAATCTCTAAACATTATGACCCTTAACCCTTATCACCCCTAACAAAATCATTCCCCATAAAATTTGACCCTAAGAACAGTAACACCATAACCATTATGACCCATAGTCTCTATGAGTCATGACATGATCTTCCCTTAACACATTTTGACCACAAACACTATAACCTCTAACCACTATGCTCCTAAACACATTAACTATGACATAAACACATTACATATCATCGTCATCATTAGGGTCGTCGTCATCATCATCAGGATCCTCATCATCGTCGTCATCATCATCATTAGGGTCGTCGTCATCATCATCAAGATCCTCATCATCGTCGTCATTGTCATCATCTTCATCATCATCATGTATAGATATTTAATTATATAATATATAGTCTACTATATTTATTTAACATATTTAATATTTATACATATATATATATATATATATATAAATACTATATATATAACATATAACCTGATATATATATATATATATAAATACTATATATATAACATATAACCTGATATATATATATATATATATATAGGATAACTCCGAAATTAAAATTTCAAACAACAATACAAACCTGACTGTGATATCATTGTGCGCGAGACTGAGGGCCACAAGAGAGAAATCGAGGGAAAGAAGACATATTGTGAGGGAATGGAGATAGACTGATAGGGAAATGAGATAGAGATCGAGGGAAAGGAGATAGAATGTGAGGACAAGGAGATAGAGACTGAGGGAAAGGAGATAGACCTCAAGGGAAATGACATAGAGATTGAGGGCAAGGAGATATATTACGAGGACAAGGATATAGAGACCAAGGGCAAGGAGATAGACTATGATGACAAGGAGATAGAGACCAAGGGAAAGGATATAGAGTTCAAGGGAAAGGAGATAGACTACAATGGAAAGGAAATATAGACAGAGGGAAATGAGATAGAGACTAAGGGAAAGGAGATAGACTATGAGGGAAAGGAGATATACCTCAATGGAAAGACAATAGATACGATGCTAGGGGACCAAAAATGGTGAGTACCTCTGCATTTTACTTTTTGTAGGGTTTTATTTTAGGATTTGAACCCATGACTTCATCATGGCCAAGATATTAGGTCGAGGGTTTAAAAATTTCATGCATTTAATTGTTTGGCTATCCATCTATACCTGAGTTGAGAACCATTCATTAAATTTTGTTCCTCCTAAATCAAATTCCACCTAAATTTACAAGTCTGTCTATGATGGCATAATCGCTCCTTAGTCACAAGAGGATAGCCCATACTAGGGTTTGATTCTACAATGAAGTGATTGGTGCACTCCCTTAAGGGAAGTGTTGATTAGCATAATCATTACCAGTAAGTTAGGCCTAGTGATACATGCCTCGATGAAGTATATGGGCGTGCAAGCCTCTTGAAAGGAAATGAATGAGAACATTCATCATAGGAAGATTTCTCGAGTTTCTTTTTAACCAATCCAACCAATGTTTCTCATGAAGAATAGAAATAAAGATCAACAATTCTTACCTATTTCTAAATAATAATAACACAATTTAGAACCGCAATAGCAGTAAAATTTTTATTTTTCTAAAGCACAGAATAAACCAACTCACTGAATCAAGAATAATCTTACATTTAATTTGTGAAGTTTGATCTAAAGTGTTTCTTCCTTTTCTAATGGTATCACTTTTATACACCCAATGCAATCCTCCTACTACACCTCGAAGAGTTTACCAATCATAGATAATATTTATCAAATACAAATACAAGAGTTGATATTCAATATTTGTTCCATGGGGTGTGGCTTAGGGGTATGCATGCTCACATCATTTACACTTCCAACCAATAATGACATATAGTAGTCCAAGAAAATCACCATTCAAAAGACATATCATAATCTTTTGCTTTCTTGTGGTGTATGGAGGATATTTTCCATGAGATCTCCCATGAAACCTCTATAGAGTACAACCTTTTTATGACTAAAAGATTCAAATGAGAACTTGCCATGGCATGATCCCACCCCACTTTCTCCAACCCCTCCAAAGGGTAAATGATGATTTGTAACCTGCAAAAGAGACATCTTCTGATCAAAATGGTTCAATAACTGAATGAATATCAACAAAGAATGGAGTTCATCTTGAAGTAACCCTTTTGTAGGTCTAAAAAGGGGCCTTGAGGGGAAAAAATCATAAATTCGTTCTTATAATTTTAGAGCTATCAATATTTAGGTCTATATAAAATAGAAATGCTACAATGCAAAAACTAAGGGGTAAAGGAGTTGAACTTGAAACACACATGTAAAGCAGTATCAATGACAATCATTCCTCCAACATAAACACTTGCCATCGCTTGTCGCTCAAAATTTTTGTTCTTTGTAAACAAAGATGCTGCCAGTGGCTTTGATAAAGAACTCACAACTTCCAAAGCTTCCTCCATTTTCTTCACCTGCTCATATAAGGATAACAATCAATTTCATTGTGGGAGAACATGCCTATGATTACTAACACCTATGAAATTTAGAGAATCGTTGCTCAATTTTAAGGCAGTTGGCTTCCACCTACCAAATGAATTCACATCAAATCTCAATATAGTTTCCTGACAAACACAACTTTTTATTGGTAGAAAGGTAATAATTATGACTTGCTTTAACCACTGGGACTTTGAATTTTAAGATATATTTTTCTTCCCAATTCAATAGATGTTGTTTGGGTCTTTATTTCCAATCTATGATGACCTCATTGTTGAGCATTGAATGTTGTTGTCTCTAAGAAATGCAAAGTGAAACAAATAATGGTCTGATTTCAAACTATCAAGAGGGAAGACTAAATAGCCTCGACATATGAGGGATGTACCTATAACCAACATAAACACTATCAAAGCAATATGCTTTAAATTGAGATATGTTAGACCCCACAAATTCATGAACATGAAAATTAAATCCTTGCACCAAAACAATTATATATTAGATATGCAAGTCAAAATTTTAAAATATTAAAGCCAAATCCCAAAGTAGGTCAAAGAAAACTTTTATGAATTTCTACAACTTTAAACTACCCTCCACTTATCTTGAATGTTGAAAATCCGGAAGCAAAATTTTTTATGGATTTCTACAACTTTAAACTACCCTCGACTTATCCTAAATGTTGAAAATCCAGAAGCAACTCTCTTTGGAAAAATATCTTCCACAAAAATCCTTTCTAAACTCAATATAATCTAGAAGGAATGCAACTACTTGAGAACTAGAAAAATGTCCCAGACTACCCAAGCTCCCAAACGTGTGACCTCTTTTCCCACACATTTTGCATGTAAATATATTGTGCTTGACATGATAGGAAACTTTAGCATTCAATGTTATTAATAAAGAATAGAAGAAAAGCTTGGAAATCCTTACGGAAAAAAATGTTATTGTCTTCTACCGATCTTCTCTTCTCTGAGGTTGTTGCATTCCTCCTTTTGAAGTTGCATTTTTAAGAATTAAAAAAAAGAAAACAGAAAATTGTTATTATAAGTTCCAATTTCCCAAAAAATACCATTGAAATATATTAGATGTTTCTCTTACTAATCAGTGCTCAATTTAATGAGCATGCTGTACCTTTAATATTTAGTAGCCTAAGTGATAATTGTTATAATATCTCTTCATATATCTCATTTTCCCAAACCATGATTAGTTAGGAAATGAAACATTCATGTTGGAAGAAATAACATTTTGAAAACTGGTTTACTAAAAGTTGATGCAAACATGACAACTTGCACAAAAATATGATGACATTCTTTTCTGGTATAATGATATTCCCATCACTTACATCATCAAGAACAATTACCATACCCATGCTTTAAATCATACTTGTTGGGGAAGGTGAACAAGGATACTTGGCGTACATGGAATACTCGTACTCAGAAATACTTGGTTTTTTTTTAAATCACAAAAGATCATTTTTAATGCAACATACGAGTATGGAAAGTATTGACTAGGGATACACATGCATACTTTTGCAGGTATTTATGAATACTCAAGAGTAAGGAAAGTATTTACCACCCAATAAAAGGTCAATTTGAGTATGATTTATAGAGATGACTACTCAGTCAAATGCCAAGCTCCGCATACATGCAAGTACTCACAAGTCATACTCACGACTATAATAACTATGGTCAAGAATCACATACCAAGTTCCCTTTGGGATATCCAACTACATTAAGGATTATGTTTGAGCTAAATCGAGCTTCCTCATCATGTGAATGACCTTTTGGATTCAAACTGTAATCTATTTAGGTCCTTGTGTTGAAACTTGAGAGTGATGTTAATATCACACCAACAACAACAACCTTCAAAAATGTAGCAAAGTCAGGTTTTAAATTTCAACTTTGTTTTGAAGAATTCCTTGTCCATAAATTCTCCCCTTTTGCTAACTACTTTTCCTCATCCGATGAAGTGTAGGTACAATCAATTAGGTACCTATCATGCCTATCATCCTCGAGTGAGGGAATTTCTGAAGGGAGGGGGGAATGTGTTATATCTAACACATCTAACAAGGATAGATAAAATACAGGTGAAAAGGTTAGAAGAAAATTCAGTAGGTGCATGGAATTATTTCTTATTGAAGGAGGATCATGTTGTTATGACAAAGAGAACATAGGTGATGTCGAGGTTCCCTTGAGGTACAAACATCTAGTGAGACAATGGGTAGCCAATGAAATTTATCAGTTGGACACTAAGTTCTGTGTCAATGAGAGAATGTATCACATTGTTCCATTGTTCATACATGGTATGGGCCTATTCTCCATGGATGGAATAAAGGTGAAAAATGGAGGACATGTTGAATTGATTTAGTATGTCAGACCATGCTACAACTATGGATATTGGTTGTGACTAATCCGATATATTCCACATATGTAGAGATGTGCAGTCGTTGCAAATTATATATAGTTAAAAGACAATGATCACAATAAAGGAGTGACGATGTATATTGATGGAAGGCGAAAGGCGTCGAGGAATATTGTAGGGATTATAAACAGTACAAGGCCCGAGACAACAAGAAAGAAACCCAATTTCATATTTTTGGGGCATGAAGGAAATCATATATTCGTATGTACAATTAAAACAATAGTTGCAGGGGAAGAGTTGTTGGTCAATTACGATTTGAATCGAATTGATAGAGGCACTGCTATTATGGGGGTAATTATGCTCTACCAGTATACCCAATTTGTAATTAATGTTTTCCTTTTTGTATCTTTAACATGCATTTTAATAGCTAATGCTAAATGTTATTAATTTCTAACATTCTAAAATGTCATGTTTCTTATATTATGGTAGGGTGATCGTGGGAAGGCACCAATTAGCTTACAATAGGTATAACATTGATTTTCATATCAATTATTTCCAACAATAATTGAATTAACATGCTTATTTTTTGATGTAGACGAGCATGATGATGTGGGTGATGAAATATTTGATTCCATCAACCCAATGCAAACAATTAGAAATTCCTTGAGAAAGGAAAACATGGAACTCATTAAATTTGCTAGGTGTAAGCCAACTACAGAGGAGACCAGAGAAAGGATGCAAATTTTAATGCAGGATATAGAACAATATGGGGTAAGCACAATTTAAAAAAAATATTATTTATGACATATATTAATTTATGAAATTTTGTTTGATACATTTATATGAGAAATACTCAAACATTTTCTTTCTATAGGAATTTTTGGATTCGACGAGACAACCTGGTCACGGGGACAGTGTTGGTAGCAATGATGCACCAACCCCACAACGTCCTAGCATGAGCCCCATACCCATGAAGTTGTTTTCCTCTCCATCTGTGGCTTAGAGGAATGAAACTCCTGGGGCCCATGAAACACCCCCACCGCACACACTAAATCATGCATGTGATGGTCTATAGGGAGAATCTCATGATAACGATTCTACATTTCCTTGTTATCTTGGAGCATCATGTGTTAAAATATTAGGAACAATCTCCATCAAATTTTTGGTGGACGATAACTTGGTTCCCTTGAAGATACAACAAATCCCAGGTATTTATGAATATCTTAATTAATTCCTGCCATTTATTTGAAACATAAATCTTTCATATTATTTTAATCTAATTATCATGTCGTTTTTTCATGAAACAATGTGTTTTACAGGACCTTGCATTAAAAGGATTTAGATATTTTTGGGCCCACCATTCACACATGGTGGAATTCCCAGAATAAATATTTGGAAAACAATCTTATGAACCATATGGTCAACATGTTTGGTTATACGTTCAACAAGTCCAAAATCACTTTGAGGGCCAATACATATTTGAAATATGTTAGAGATCAATATAGGGTTCAATTGGAAAAAAAACCTGAGTGTGATCGTCCTCTGGCCATTTCCCAAGAGGGAATGGAAGAATATACAAGACGATGCAAAGGATAGTGCATTGAGACAAGAAGGAAAGACACCACCTGGCCCTACATGGTAATATATGATATTTTGAATTGAATATGTTGAATTTTATTTAGTTATATAGAAAAAATTGTGATATCTAACATACTTGAAACTTTTCATAGGCTCCTGGGCACATCAAAAGCAACCAAGACAAGACTAGAAAAACACGAGCAACACAAACTTGGCCAAGGTGGTTACCTAAGATTAAAAGCTCTAATTGTAAGTATTGAATAATTAAACCATATTATTCATATCATCATGCAAATTTTATTTAATTGTAGCCAATAAACAAAAATATTGATCTTATGCAATGCATGGGGGATATGTTCAACACTGTTGCTACCAAACAAGACTAGAGAATCAGGTTCAAGTTCAAGTTTAAAGCAATGGTGGAACATCGACAAAAGATGGGGTAAACAAAATCTGACCCTTCTAACAATATGGTAAATAAAATGACAAAATTGTAATTTTTGATTACTTATTAAATATATTGACGGTTGATTTAACCCATCAATTAAATTGTCTATTTGTTTTAAGCAGGAAAACAACACCATTTTATTTGATGGTGGTGGGCACCAACCCATGATTATAGTGGTGTGAAGACCCATCATGGTATGTGTGTCTTTAAAATCAAATGTATAATATGACAATTATTAATATTTACTTGCATATGGCGTACTTATAAATTTTCTTGTTTCAATGGCAGAGCCTGTAGATGAGGGTGCTCAGAGAGGAGAGGAACCGACGACAATCCAACCAACGGTGTCGACTACTCCTCCGTATAAAAAAAATAGTAATGATATTTGTACTAATGAAACACTGCTATGTATAATAACTAACCATGTCCTTTTAATGCCTTTTGTTATTGTAGTGGATGCCCTTGTAGTGCATCAACGTGCACGTCATGCTACTAGAAGTAGTACAATGCTTGAGTTGACGCATAGTCATCCAACACCAAAAGAGGGCTCAATAGTTGAAGGGGATCAAGAAGAACGTACTGATGATTATTAAAAATAAGAAACATAAAAATAAGTGATTGTACATATTTTGAGGAAAAAAATTATTAATATAAATTATTTGTTGTACAATTATTTGCTTTTCTACCTTCTTATGCATGAACCTTATATGTTTTGTATGCATGTACCTTCTTTCTTTCATTTGCCTTTAATTTTTGTTTTGCTACTTGTTATGCATGATTGAGTATTGTGAATTGAGAGTGATGTGGGGGGAGGGGCCAAACGAGCTTCCACCTTTATGTGTTTGGCTCTATTTAGTAGAGAATGAATTATTCTCAAAACCAAGAGGAGCTCATTCACAAGGTATTCCCCTTTAGTATTTCTAGAGCATTGTACATGTTTAATTATTATTCAATCATATAATGTTTTATTCTCTTTGACAAATGCAATCTCATGCATGTTTAGTTATTATCCAGTCATATAACATTTTACTGTCTTTGAAAAATACAGGTTTGCAGGGCAGTCACCTCCACGATCCAAAACGCATTTCCAACAAGGTATAAATCATTTGTTTATCTTGTCTCATGAAAATTTCCTTCATTGCCTTGTATACTTAAATTCAAAATTCAAGGACAGATAATGGTAGAAACAACTATTATTCATATAATAATATTGCTTTTAGATATTATTGGATGTAAGTTGATGTGGCATTTTATGTTCTCCCTTAACATTTTTTGTTTTCCAATGTTCAATGTTCAAAAACACATATTCATAGGACTTGGTGATGTATAATTCCGGTTGGAGTTAGCGATTGATTCAATGAACATTGACAACAATATTGATCAATTGAATGGTGGGAAAAAAGTGAGTTCCATACTTGTACATATGCAAGATTTTGGACCATACTTATTTCTATGCTTTTGGCACTTGTACCTCACTATCTACTATATACCTTAGACCATGATGTATTATTCCCTTCAAGTAACAAATCACATGTGATGCAGTGAACAAATGAATTTACCTTGGCTCAACCATATAATGGCTCATAATATTCACTAAAAAACATTAATCAAGTATGCTACTAACCAAATATATCAAAGATTCAATCAATTGTCTATACACCAAAGGATTAAAATCCAAGTCAACATACAAATCATTAGACAGTGGGAACAAATAAATTCTTGAGATGGACTCAAACTATAGAAGATATCGTGGTTGTCTTATCCATGTTGAAGGTGTATTTATCTATGCATGCATAATATGTAAACAACAAATAATTGAGAAATATAATAATGGTATTCTATTACAAAAAACTAAATTTATACAAAGATACTGTTATTGATTGAAAATTACATCAGATGTGAACTTATGAAGCCTTTGGCATAACCTTTAGTAGATGTGAATTTTTTCCAAGTGGTGGTGATGGATGTATACAATATTAAGCATATCAATCTATGCATAACTACAACTTACACTTGTGTACAATATTAAGGCTTCACCTGTGAAAGCTATAGCCTAACTCAACCTAGACTCTAGAGGGTATTTTGATTTACCTCGTACCCATATACTCATCTTTCAAAATTCTGTCACAATTCCATTTATGTTTCTGCACTCCACAACAAAGTCTTTGGCCATAAAAATCTATCATAATAAAGATATAAAATTCACAATTTACCTAACAATAGAATTTATTATTTTATTTCTATTGCAATTCCAACAAATTTTTTACTTACAACAATTTAAATTCCTTGAAAAATAATTAAAACAGTAAACATAGTTGCAACGAGTATAACACAAGAATACCCTCAAGAAAGACCCTAGATCTATGTTATGGAAGTATGTGGAAATCCTTATAAAAACTAATGAAGCGAACAATGCAAAAAAATCACGGGAAGAGAATCCTACTATATTTTTAGCATGAGAATAGGTAGAAAAAGAAGAGTATTTTTTGGTTTAGTGATTGAGAGTGGTATGTATAGTGTTGGTATCTCACACCATGCATGGGTTAATTCTCATACATGTGCATTCTTCCTGACTGGCAGCAGAGAAGAGGTCATCAAAGATTACAGGCAACCAAAATACCATCCTTTTCACACTTTTTACCTTTCCTTTTGTACCACTTTCCTCCATCCTTCCAGCCTAATTTTGAGTGTAATGATATATTTTTTCCTCAGGTATGCATCTTCATAACTTATGCCATTTTAAATAGTTTTTAAAATGTAATTAAGGAAAGTTGACCATTTATGCTTTCCAATGATAGAATGATGACATCTTGTTCTAGGGAAACATCACATGTATGACAGAAGAGTTGTTGCAACACCCCTCAGGTCGATTGCTGCGACACTACTTGTTGGGTTGTTGTTGTAGCATGCTTTCTAGTTGTTGCAACACGATTTTCGGTTGCTGCAACACAATTTTTTATTTTGCAACACTAGTTGTTGCAACACGACTCTCATTTGGCAGCAACACTAGTTGTTGGAACACCTTTTTAACAAATGCTACAACACCATCCGATGTTTTTGTTGCAACATCGAGCAACCACAAACCCCATCCTGACAATTTTGATTGATGAGGTGGGTTTCTCCCTATTCGATGAGGGAAAAAGGGCTACCTCCCTATTCCTTTTACTTTTCTCCATTATATACTTCCGAAGCCATTGAGAACATGTTGTGCAGTCATAAGGATGAGGCCTTGTTAGATATCAATGTACACAGAGAGGCTATATTAGATATCAGTGTACATGCAACTAATTTGACAATATGAAATTCAAGACAACCAAGCATTAGTAAAATAATTTTTGAATAAACATCGATTAGTACGTTGGGAAGGCCCACCATGTAAGCCAATAAATTTCAACAAATTGGGCTAGAGATTTTATTTTCATGTTGTTTTTATGTTTGGGTAGAGATAATAATGAATCAACTAAACCCTGTATCTTTTCAATTATGTCCAGAAAATATAATATGCCACATTAAATTATATTTCAAATATTATCCATACTTAGTCTATTTGATGTTTCATACTTGCTCTGTTTGATGTTATCATAGACCAAACCAATAATTTTGAGTGTAATGATATATTTTTTCCCCGGGTATGCATCTTCATAAATTATGTCATTTTAAGTAGTTTTTCTAGTGTAATTAGGGAAAGTTGGCCTTTTATATTTTCCAATGATAGAATGTTGACATCTTGTTCCAGGAAAACATCGCAGGTATGAAAAAAGAGTTTTTGCAACACCACTTAGGTCGACTATTGTGACACCATCAACCTTGTTGGGTTGTTGCTACAACACACTTTCTAGTCGTTGCAACACGATTTTCAGTTGCTGCAACACGTTTTTCAATTGCTACAACACTAGTTGTTGCAACACAAATCTCATTTGGCGACAACACCTATTTAACATATGTTGCAACACCAGTAAGTCCCTCCATGCAAGCCAAGAATTTTCAACAAATTGGGCTAGAGATTTTATTTCCATGTTGTTTTTATGTTTGGGTAGAGATAATAATGAATCAACTAAAGCCCGTATCTTTTAAATTATGTCCATAAAATCTAACATGTCACATTAAATTGTATTTCAAATATTATCCATACTTAGTCTATTTGATGTTTCATACTTGGTCTATTTAATGTTATCATAGACCAAACCAATTATTTTGAAAACATAGATTCTACTGAAAACCTAAATACATCAAACAAATCCAATAATAATTTTAGTATAAAAGATTCTAGACTTAGTGATTGTTACAAAAGTGACATGAAGTCCACTACTTATGCCAATGTGATTCCTTTGATTCAATGGTCTTCAAACATATGAATTTACCATCATCCAATTCTCTATCACATGCAACCCTATTGTTATGATTTTCTTGTAATTATTTAAATCTTCGACAGTTTTCATGTTGATGCCCTTGGTGACCCCTGGGTGATACATGAAGCACTAAAAAAGAAATAGAAGCTTTATGAGTGGAGGCCAACATTGATTCAGTAGAATGCACCCAACATTGAAAAACGTGTTTTTTTTTTTAATTAATGAAAACCTTGTCGAAAGTTTGATGCACTTCTAAAAGTTCATCGATAATGCAACTAACGTAACGTTTGGCACCCGAATCTACAATCATCAGAAGTACAACAATCTCTTCGTCCAAGTGTCACTCTTATGATGAACATGAGCGAGAGTTTGTTGGCAATTAGTCGCTCTTACAACGCACCTATGACAAATGTATGATGCAAAGTAGTCAATATTATGACATACATACGATGTCATCATCATCATCCTTTGGTCGATCGTACTCAATTTTCGTGGGTGGCTTGTCGATTATTTGATGAACCTACGATGAAAATGGTCGATTGTGCTCCAAGTTTTTCATTGGTTGGGCACTCGTTCAATGAACTTGCGACATACATTGGTCGATCTTATGAAAAACCTAGAATGACAATGGATTTTTCATCGTTGGGGTTTCTCTTCTGACGAACTTGCGATGGACATTATTCGATCATACGATGAACCTACGATGATAATGGTTGTGTAAATTGGTCAATTGTTGTAAAATTTCATCGTAGGTTTGTTGTTGTTATGATAAACTTATGATGGACATGCATGGATTATGTGATGAACAATTGTTGATAGTACGATGGATGTTTTCATCTGTCTTGCGACAACATAATTTCTTGTTCCACGTACGAAGGAACCATAGTTCATCGCACTTGCAACAACTATGTCATGATGAAAAAGGGTTGTAGTCTTCATCGTACTTGAGACATTTTTGCGACGAACATTCATCGGTAAAATGTCAGAATATGGGCCCAATGTACTAGTGAATGTTTGTCTTCCTTCAACAAGCACAAACCAACATTCACAAATCCCGAACCTCTTGCCACAATAAGTAATAACTCTTCTTGTTCTCCTTCTCCTTCTTCTTCTTCTTTTGATGCTAAGAAAAATGGAAAATTCTACAGATAGTGTAATAAAAAGGGACATTATATTTCCGAATGTTTAAAATTGAAGAAGAAATATATGCTTGAATTGTCTCATTAATAGGGAGCTAATGATGCTCCTACCGAGACCCATAGCGATGATAAAACTTATGAATAGTTGAAAGGTCAAATCAATTAGGCTAATTTGATGCACCATCATCTTATTCAAGGGGGAGGGTAACAATTTTTTGGTCACTCGTTCCCACCTCACACATGTTTTTTCAATGGATTGTATCATTGATAATAGCTCACAGAAAAACTTGATTACAAAGTCCATTGTTGACAAGTTGCATTTTCCACTGGATCCTCATCTATATGCAATTGGATGGAAGGGTAATGGTTCATCTACATAGACTATGCACAAATACATTCTGTTATTTTGTTTTGGTCCTACATTTGTGGATAAGGTCCCCTGTGATGTGACCGACATGGATTGTCGTGGATTGCTTCTTGGTAATCCCTACCAATGTGAAAATAAATCCTAATATGATGCATATAACAATACCTGTACACTGCAGAAAGATGTTAAAAAATACCTAATCAAAATCACAACATAAACAACTAATTTAGTACTCATTTGCAAGTATGCATGTAAAGGAGTTAATCAAACAATAACACAGGTATCAATTTTCTTAATACTTAAATCTCATGAAGAGAAAGAAAATATCACGATTTCCACACCATATGTAGATCTTAATCATCTTTTGGAATCCTATTCAAATGTGTTCCAAGAACCTACAACACCTAGTCACATAGAGCAATCAATCATACACTTGATCTTCTTCTTAGGGTTTCTCTTCCCAATGCACCTTTGTATCACACTTCAAATATTCAAAGTGATGAAATTAAATGAGAAATTCAATATTTATTGTCTAAAGGTTTCATAAATCCAAGTATTTCTCCTTGTGCATACCCGATCTTGCTTGTACTTAAAAAAAACATGGAACTTTGCGCCTCTGCTTTGATTCCAAGGCATTAAATAAAATCACTGTCAAAAATCAATATCCACTCCCTCACATTGATGATTTGCTTGATTAGCTTCAAAGTGCCCGATTCTTCACCAAAATTGATCTTAAAAGTGGATATCATCATGTCAGGGTTCAAGTAGAAGATACTTGGAAAACAACATTTAAAACCAAAATGGGTCTTTTTGAATGACATGTGATGTGTTTTAGGCTCACCAATGTCTCATCTCTTTGATGAGATTAATGAATGAATTTTTCATATCATTTTTTTAGATGCTATTCTTGTTTTCTCCAAAACTTGAAAGACACATCTCCAATACTTGGAATAGGTTCTTCACCTACTCCAACAAAATCAACTCTATGCTAACCTCTCTAAATGTTCTTTTGTTCAAACACCATTCCCTTATCTTGGTTTTATCATCAATGCACATGGAATTAAGGTGGATCCTACTAAGACTGAAGTTCTTCACAATTTTCCTAATCTTTCCAATCTCACAGAGTTGCGTTTTGTTAGTCTTGCCAACTTTTACCACAAATCCATCTCTATTTTTTTAAGAATTTGTCTCGTCTTTACATCAATTGACAAAGAAAAATGTTGCTTTCAAGAGGACACAAGATAATTCTCACACTCTCAATGCCTTGAAATAAAATTTGTGTTCTACACCTTTACTTGCCTTGCCCAATCTCTCATAGCATTTTAAAATTGAGACTAATGTTTCACAATTTGCACTTGTGTATTTTTTATGAAAAATGGTCATCCAATGGCTTATCGATAAGAGACATTTTCAAAATCTAAAAGAAACTACTCCAATTATGATAAAAAGTTGTTTACATTAGTTCAAATTATCAAATATTGGAGACGCTATCTCACATTGGGCAAATAAGCTAAATGGTCATTCAACGACTTATTATTGAGAGACAATTTTAGAATCCAAAAGAAACTACTCCATTTATGACAAAAAGTTGTATATATTAGTTCAAACTATTAAATATTAGATACACTATCTCACATTGGGAAAAGAAGCTATGGTGCATACTTACCATTTACCTTTGCAATTTCTTCAATCCCAAAACAAAATTGAAGAAGCTTAGCATATGAAATAGGCATCATGTCAGTTGGGTTTATCTCAAGTGGTTTGTGTTGAGGGGTGTTATCCCCCCCACCCAGGTTCAATTCCCGTAAGTGACATGTTTGGCTCCTAAATGAGAACGCTATTGAAAAAGCCTCGACTTTCTATAAAATTTGGTTTACCCTGGGTACCATCCTCGAAATGAGGGGAAGTACCCGGTGCGTTTCCCCAGGAGTTGTTCCCTCGAAAAAAATGAAATAACATCATATTTGGAACAATTTCATTTGGTTATCAAGTACAAAAAGGGAAAAACAAATATGGTGGTCGATTGTTTGAGTCGGCCTCCTTCCATTCATCCTTTAACAATTGTCACCACTTCACATCTAGAATTTTAGACTTGAGCTTCATAATGTCTAGATGATTCAAATTTTGGGAAAATATACAATAGTCTCCAACATCTAGTGTCTTTAAACTTTGCAATATTTTCATATCAAGGAAGGATTATTGTACAAGTTTGAAAGGTTATTTGTACCTCGTGACCACCACTCCTCACTTTTCAAAAAGGCACATTCTACTCTCTATGGTGGTCACTTTTGCAAGCAAAAGACTCTTCAACATCTACAACACTTCTTCTACTGGCCTCACATGCAAGTAGATGTTCTTCATTTTTTATGTCATTTTGCAGTTTGTTGTCGACTCAAACCAGTGATCAAAAAGCTTGGTTTGAGTTTCCCTTTACCCATTCCAACCCATCATTGGGAAATCATCTCCATGGATCTTGTTAGTGGCTTTCCCATGATTGTTTTCCATCATGATTGCATTTTGTTTGGTGATCCTTTAGTCTCCCCACCATTATTATGTGTTTGATTGTGACTCATGTTTTGTGGACCATTTTTGTCATTCCCTTTGGAAAATATTAAGAACTTCACTTAATTTT
>ML842111.1:0-27029 GCA_009831015.1 Picea engelmannii
AAGTATTGAGGGTTGTTGATCTTCACATCCTGACGCTATCAGACTGTAATATTTTTGAAGAGATCTTCCATTAATAAAAAGGAGGCACTTTACAGGATTCTTGCGTGTATTCACTGGTGATGTTTTCTCTCTAAGTTGAATGTTATTCTCGCTTTGTTATCATACTGTTTTCTGAATCGAATCTTTAAGAGTAACGAATGTTGTAGGATTTATCTCGTATACCCTGTTTCTGACTCGAAAGATTTTATTGTTTTATCTTCTGGTGTTTTCAATAAAGAAATTCTTAACTGCTTCTTTGTTGAAATTATCTTTCTCATCTTTTCTGATATTCATCATTTATGCTATTAAATAATCAAGTGATTATATTATCTCTCCCTGTGAAAGTTTTCCTTTGCGTTTCTGGTTCGGATTTCATATTTTATTAACACACAGACCCCATAGCCCAATGGATGTGTAGACTGTCTCAACCAATTCGAAAAAATACTTTGACAACAAAACCGACCTATTTCTTTACCTAGCCTAATATTTAAAATTGGAAAAATAGCTAAATCATATAGAGAGATCCCTCTCTGAAGTTGGAAGGGCTAGATCCCAGCTTCAAAAGTTGGTTGGATAAAGTTACCTTAGTAGATTTATTTTGCTTTCAACCTCTAGGAAATTTACCAAGTGCTAACAGATAGGTTGATGACTAGCCTATCATTGTCGAAGATTGCTTACAGCTGTTGAGGAACATATCCAGTTGTTGAAGAAAAACACCAGCCTTATCATCATACATTAGAACCTTCATGCAGTTGTCGAAGACTTAGAGGATTGAAGACAAATCGAATTCTAGAAATGGACTAGATCCATACTCTTTGAAATATTGTTGTAACAATTTTCTATTATTAGTATTTCAGATCCAAATTCTCAGTATCTGAAACTGCTTGTAAAGGCTATAAATCCTGCCAATTTTATAGACCAGGGGTTCGAGTCTTGATAGAGAGACTATGTTTCTATTGTAATAGACTTTCATATATATAATACAAATCAAAAGTTCCTTTCATTATTGATGTCAAATTGGCATTACCTTTCTCTTTCTGTACTTTGTTGATTATTATTGATCTATGTTTATCTTAATTGCTAGTGACTATTAACTCACTTAGTCAATTCATAAACCATGATTTAATAAAGAATCTGTAATATCTTATTTGACCCATCACATGTGTGTTCTGGTTAATAAGCATAGCCTTCTTCATCCACCAGTTAAGCTATCTATATGATCATTGATTCTTGAAAGCATTGTCTCATTTGGTTATATACATTTGACTGTTTGGATAACAATCCAGTAGGTCAATTATCCCACTTTTATCCAAACATAAACACAAAATCAATCACACTTTAAGTTACCAAGCTTCTTCAAGATACAACTTGAGAAGGACTCCTGGAGAGATAACAAATTGGCGTCATTGTCAGGGAGAGGAGATTGAAGCTCAGCTTTCCTGGGAGACGACATAGAGTTGATCCTTGATGATAGACAAGGATTAGAAATTAAATTGGTTGTAATCATCTATCTGGCAACTCCACAAGTTCATCCTGGCTCCAAAGAGAATCAACACTAGGGCGAATTCACAAGAACCATCTGTTACACCAGTAGCAAATCCAAATATGATTCTCAGAAGAGGAAGATCATTTCAAGGTCCGAATTCAAAATTAGGTACTAAAAGTAATCCTCTTTCTCATTCTAAGAAATCAATAGCATAAAACATTGAATCTTCTTCCTCTAATATTTCCAATGAAAGATCAATTGTAACAGCTGTTGAAGAACCAATTGTTTCTTATCAAGAGGAAAATGTCATTGCAGAAGAAGTGTTAGGCTCTAATTTGGTTGAAGAAACATCTAAGACCATATAAAGAAACCACATCTCCTCATCTCTTGATTCCTTTCACTCACAGCAGGAAGAAGACCATATAAATATCCACACTAACCTTCTTGTTGTAGAACATATTCTTCAAGAGCTATCTGCTAAAGGTGAAGAAAAATTGGTTGAACAACTTGCAAATTTCTATATACCCTCATATCAAACTTCTTTCCCATCAGAAGAATCTCCCCCTTTTCAATCAAATCCTCCCATTGTTGAAGAATATGATAAAAGTCTATCACCTCTTTCACCAATAGTCATTATGGATGCACCTCCTCCATTGACCAAAATGCAACGAATTCTAGCTGCTAGATATTCACCTCTTGTTTTACAAAATCCACCTGCAGCCATGCCTACTAGTGATTACCAAAAGTATATGCCAAAATTCACAGGAGAGGGATATGTAACTGTAGAGGAACATATAGAAGCCTTCTATAGCTATGCTGAGAACTTAAACATAGACGATGTTGATGTCTGGACCAGAGTCTTTGTCCAGAGCTT
The DNA here is from genome assembly GCA_009831015.1 of Picea engelmannii. NCBI lineage: Eukaryota > Viridiplantae > Streptophyta > Pinopsida > Pinales > Pinaceae > Picea > Picea engelmannii. The sequence goes on from ML842111.1 coordinate 2,400, forward strand.
GGATGGTCATGCTAGGAAGTGGTTCAAGGAACTTCCTGCTGGTTCTATAGTTGGAATAGAAGAGTTGGATGATATATTTTTGAAACACTGGGGAGATAGGAGAGACTTCTTGTACTATATCATAGAGTCTGGAAACCTTAATAAAGAAAATGGTGACTCTGTATCTGATTTCACCAAGAGATTCAACAAAATGTACAGTAAAATACCTGCAGAAATCAAACCTACAGAGACCTCTTCCGAAATCACTTATGCCAACTCATTTGACTCTGAATTTTGTTTGTTGCTGAGAGAGAGGAGGTTTGCTACACTTTCCTTAATGCAAGATGTTTCCCTTGAAATTGATTCAAATATCTTATCTGCTCATAAGTTAAAAGGAAATGTTGATAGGAAAAAGCAGAAGGAAGAAGCCTCTTCCTCATCAAATTCAAATCCTAAGATAGACAAATTGGCTAAGATGATAGAATCATTAACCTCAGAAATGTCCAAGCTAAAGATTGAAAATAAACATCCCACCAAGGGAAAAGGTTCCTATGAATACCCTCACATAAATCCAAATCAGAATCCTAATACTTTTAGGAGAAATAACCAACAGGTTCAGATCTTGAAGAGAGAGAGAAATCCCACAGAAGATCAGAAGGTAAAAGATCCTCTCCAAAATACTATGATGGATGAAGACGAAGATGATTTTCAATAATAAGAGGAAGATAATATTCACGCGTTGGAGATGATGCAGAGAAATATTATCTGACACGGAATGATTATGAAGAGGCATTAATGAATGAACAGATAAATTAAAATTCTACTGATAATGGTGTTTTTCAAACTGATGATAAAAACAAATACAATTTAATATCTAAGTCCAACACTACCAAACAGAGTGCATTACTCCTCCCAAGAATATTGTTTCTCCTTCCAAACAACAAACTCAAAAAGATCAAATTCCAAATGACCAGCAGATTGCTTTGAAATCCCCTTCAAATGAGGTAAAACTTTTTGACAAAACCTCTTATTCTTTCAATTTTGAAGCTAAAATACAGAAAATCAAAATCCCCATCTCTTTGGTTGAATTAATGAAGAATGAATCATTCAAGAAAGATATCCTCAAGACTCTAGATCCCAAATCCATATCTTCCTCTATTGATATCCTTAATATACAAGATGACAAGCCCACCATTGACTCAGGTCAAAGGATAGAGGATAGAGATGAAAGTTGTCCACCTTTTTATATCTCTCTGAACATTCATGACAAAACATTGCATAACTGCTTGCTAGACTCTGGAGCCTCTCACAATTTAATGCCAAAGGCAGTTATGGATGAGCTTGAATTAGAAATTACTAAAAATTACCATGATCTTTTCTCATTTGACTCTAGGAAAGTTAAATGTCTCGGGTTGATCAAATATTTGGCAGTAAGTTTAACTCATGCATCTATGAAAACTATGGTCGTGGATGTAGTTTTAGCAGATATTCCACCCAAATTTGGATGTTTGTTATCAAGATCATGGATGAAGAGGTTAGGAGGAACTCTTCAAATGGACCTTTCATATGATATTATCCCTGTTTTTGGAGGAGGAAACAAGAGACTATACAGAGATTCACAGCTTGCCTACATTATCAATGATGAACAAAATCCAGCCAACCATCCTATTTACTCAGTTGACACAGGTATGGGATCTTGCATACTACAGATTGATGATTCACTGCTAGATTCATTGTTTCTTAAACAGCCTAGTGTTCAGTCCACAGAGGTAGGAGAAGATGATCTTTGGAGTATGTTCTTTGATGGGGCATGTACTAAAGAGACTATTGGAACAGGGGTTGTATTTATTTCACCATCTAAAGAAACTACGCATTTGTCATTCAATCTTGATTTCCAAGTCACTAATAATATTGCAGAATACGAGGCTCTGCTCTTAGGTTTGAATGATACAAAAAAAATGAAGATTAAAAGGCTACAAGCATATGGATATGTTGATTTAATCATTCAATAGGTAAATAAGTCTTTCCAAGCCAAGCATGTGAGTTTGAAAGCTTACAGAGATGAGGTTCTCAATGTGATTATTACATTCACTGAATTCAAGATCTCATATATTCCTAGGGCCATGAATCAGTTTGTTGATTCATTGGTTGTTCCAGCTAGTACTTTCATACCTCATTTTCCCCCAAAGTTGAATTATGAAATTCAGGTAAAGTATAGGCCTTATTTACCTGATAATGTTAAATTATGGAAAGTATTTGAAGATGATGTAGAGCTAAGCATATTTCTAGGAGTGATAGATGATTTTTTAGATACACAGATTGATCAGGAAAATGAGCGTGATGAAGAGACTAAAAAGCCTAATTTCATAAACAAAATTGGATCCCATGAAATTCTGTAGCTCTCTACCAATCGTATCCCCAAAGGTTTGGTTCCTTTAGAGAGACTTTTTTATCATAATGATGTTTCCATTAAACTAAAAAAGAAGGAGCAAGATTCTGATGTGTTTCAGTTTAATGTAGCAAATGAAGAAAACCCCAAGTATGTAAATCTAGCATCTCATTTGACTGATAAACATAAATCTGAATATGGTGAGTTGTTAAAGGAATTTTCTGATATATTTGCATCAAAATATAGTGATTTGAAGACATACCATACATAGGTCATACAACATAAAATCCCTTTGAACAAAGACACAAAACCTTTTAGACAGAAACTTAGATCATTCAGCCCAATCTTGTTGCCTACTATGGAGAAAGAAATCAAAAAATTGTTGGAGGCCAAGATCATCATCCCTCTTAGATATTCGGAATGGAATGCCAACCTTGTTCCTGTTAGAAAGAAAAATGGTGAGATTAGACTCTGTGTAGACTTCAGGAATTTAAATAAATGCTCTAGGAAAGATAATTACCCATTGCCTAAGATGGAACACATTCTGCAAAAAGTTTATGGAGCTGGTGTCATGTCATTCATTGATGGCTTCTCGGGGTATAATCAAATTGCAATCCACCCAGACGACAGAGAGAAAACAACATTTACTACACCATGGGGTACGTTTATGTATGAAAAAATGCCATTTGGATTGATGAATGCGGGAGCCACATTCCAGAGGGCAATGGACATTGAATTTGTGGGGGAAAAAGACAGATTTGTTTTTATTTATCTTGATGATATCACAGTTTTTTCACATAGCCATGAAGATCACTCGCAGCATCTAAGAAAGACATTTTTGAAATGTAGAAAATATGGCATTTCTTTAAATCCTAAGAAATATCTTTTTACACTCAGAGAAGGCATGTTTATTGGGAATATTGTTTTTGTAGATGGGGTGAATATTGATCCAGCAAGAGTAGAATCAATTAAAAAATTGTCTCTCCCAAGATCCAAGAAAGATATCCAATCTTTCCTTGGAACCATAAATTTTCTTAGGAGGTTTATTTCAAATTTTGCAGAACTTACTAAACAGATCACTTGCATGATGAGAAAGGATTCTGAGGTTAAGTGGATAGAGGAAGCCATACATTTTTTTGAAGCTATCAAAGAATTTATTTTGACTGCCCATGTCTTAATTAGCCCAAATTTTGATAAATATTTTTATATTTTCTCATTTGCCTCTAATGATACAATTGCAGCAGTGTTATTACAGAAAAATGATGATGGGCATGAGCAGCCAGTAGCTTTCTTCAGCGGGATTTTGAGAGATTTTGAAGTCAAATATGATGCAATTGAAAAGAAAGCCTATGCGCTCATCAAATCACTTAAAGCCTTCATAATCTATATTTTACATGCCCATGTAATTGCCTATGTACCTTCAAGTTCTGTAAAAGATGTCCTTGTTCAGCTAGACATTGACGGGAAGAGAAGCAAGTGGATTTCTAAAATGATAGAGTTCAGCATTGAAATCAAGCCAATCAAATTGGTAAGAGGCCAAGGGCTTTCTAGACTTCTTGCACAAGACAATTGTAAGATGCTTGGGATTCATTTTGTTGGGGTGAATGCAGAAAAATTCACAATCTCATATTTTTGAAGAGAAAAATACTTATATGACCTTCATGTATACCCTCATTTGGATGATTGTGAGTGGTACAACAACATTATCTATTTTTTGTAGAATCTTACAGCTCCTTCGGACATGAGCAAGACATAGGTGAGAGATTTGAAACTTAAGGCCATTAAATTCTTCATTAGTGACAAGATCTTGTTTTGGAAAGATCCTTTAGGTGTATTGTTGAGATGCATTAACAAGGATGAATCAGTACAAATTATGACAGAGTTTCATAGAAGTGAATGTGGTGGACACCATTACTAGAAAACCACTGCTCATAAGATTTTGAGAGCTGGTTATTATTGGCCTTTTTTATTTTCTGATGTATGCGCATTTGTCAAATCATGTGATAAATGCCAGAGGTTTTCAGTTGAAGTCTCTGCCCCTTAAACCTGTTGTGGTTACAGGTCCTTTCCAACAATGGAGGTTGGATTTCATCGGATAAATACATCCACCTTATAGCAATCAAAACAGATGGATTCTTGTTGCTACTGATTATTTCATGAAATGGATTGAAGCCATTCCCACCAGGAATGTTAATCATACAGTAATCATTAACTTTCTATATGATCATATTTTTGCTAGGTTTGGTTGTCCCAAAAGACTTTTTATAGACAACGCAACAACTTCAATGATAAATCATTGGTAAAGTTGTGTGAGGACATGGGAATCCAGCTAGTTCATTCTACAACCTATTATCCACAAGGAAATGGCCTTGCTGAGTCTTCTAATAAGAGCATGGTAAGAATTGTTAAAAAGTTACTAGATCATAATCAAAGGAGTTGGGAATCTAAATTAAAGTTTGCTTTATGGGATGATAGAGTAACCAATAAGAAGTTTATTAATACATCTCCATTCAAGTTGGTTTATGGCACATAAGTTGTTTTTCTAATCCATCTTGCATTACCAGTAGCCAGATTTCTTCAGGAGGTTGATTCTGAGCCAAATGATCTTACCAGGAGGATTTTTCATTTGGCTGAATTACAACAGGTCAGAGAACAGTTGGTTGAAAATACTGAATTGCATTAGAGGAAAATGAAGGACACTTTTGACAGAAAGGTGAAGGAAGATACTTTTAAAGCAGTGGATTTAGTTTTGAAATGGGATGCAGCAAGGCAGGAAACGGGTAAACATGGCAAGTTTGATTCTCTCTGGACAGGTCCATTTATTATATCATCAGTGCAGTAGAACAACACTTTTGTTCTTCAAAATTTTGCAGGAGAAGAGATACCAGGGGGGCCATTCAATGGGCAGTTCTTAAAAATTTATTTTTCATGAGGGTTTTTCAAGCCTAGTTCTACTATAAATTTTCTTTTTCAGTTTTTTAGTTTCTTTTGTCAAATAACTCCATGCCCAATGGAACACTCAGTCAGTCAGTCAGTGTTTTAGATTATAGGAAGGATATTGAGTCCAATAAGGTTCTTAAAACCTCATAGGAATGTTTCATCCCCAATAGGAGTCAGATGTTATCTCCAAAAATAAACCAGTCAGTTCATTAAGTTTTTAGGTGATAGCATAGTCATGAATAAATTTCATATTTTAATTTTTGTGGTCTATAGTTTCCAAGTAAAGGGAATAAGTGATAAATTCCAAAATAAATCGATGTATTTTGTATTACTTTCAAAAATCAAAGAAAATCCTTTTCGGAGGCTAACCATTGTTTAAAAGTTGAAGATGAGTTGCCGAAAGTTCAAGTTTCCAGCAGCAAAAGCAGCAGTTTGAAACATGAAAGAGCCCCCGAAAGTGCAGAAGTGGTTTCAGGCATCGCCTCTTCAGGAGCCCGAAAGGGAAAAAGGAGTACACACGTCATGAAGAAATGATGACCTTCTTTATGGGAAATTGGAACGTTTATTGGCACGTTTACATGATCTTATCACCAGTTATGGAATAATCATTTTGAATTCGGTTATGCCGCCTGTGTGAAGGTGTGAAGTCTTATCAGATCTGAAGCTTATCCAGCCATCATTACATTTCACTTGCTCATTGTTGGATCTTGTCCACATCAACATTATGGCTATCATTCAAATTCAATCCCACAAATTTCGAATGCCTATAAACAATGTTTTCTTCCCACCATTTAATCATATAGAGTTCATTCTTCATTGCCAACAGGTTTTTTCCATTGGTAATTTCTATGTTTCAAGTTTCTACAGATTAACTTGTGTTTTGCATATGGGTAAGAAATGAGGTGGTCCACTTCTCAAGAAGGAGTTAGACAGTATACAGTATCTACAATCTCATCCAGAGATTCATCAATATTTCTCAGATGCAAGATGTCTCACTTATGTGGAAAAGTTACAGGAAGGATACCACCAAGGTGTCAAAGAAGCCTTTGCAAAATCATATGATGAAAGCAAAGCCAAAATTGGCCCTTTGGAGATACAAGACGATCAAACAGACATAGCCTCTACTACAGGTAGGCCAAGAAAAGGGAAAAAATGTTTCAAGACCACATTCACCAAGAATTTGGAGTTCAGACCTTATTTAAAGCCTCAATTCCAAGACATCACCTGGAACAAGGATATTCCCACTTATTGTCTGGAGGAAAAGTGGCAGGCTCTTCTCAAAGACATACAATTATATATAACTACAGAGGGAAGATATGATAGGGTCATGTTATACCTTTTCAAACTCATGGACCACTTTACATGAAAGGTTCCTCTAAATTTGCCATACTATCTTCACAAGAGCCTAACAAAGATGTCACACAAGGTTCAAACTAAACCTGACAATATCTAGAATGCCTTGTTTCATTTTGGCTTGATCAAAATGACTATTGTAGAAGAATTGAGGAAGAGGGAAAGAACATGGGAACACTTTCTGTTTTGGGGAGGTTTTGAGTTAGAGACTCAACCTGACAAAGGAAAAAAGAAATCAAGCAAAAATTCACCAACTCTTCAAATGAGACTGAAGAGGAGGAGAGCCATCAACCATGATCTCCCAGAAGAACTAGCATCCATCACAAGGGTCAAGAAGGAAAAGACAAAGTTGGTCTTCAAGGAAACTGTAGAGCAAGCTTCAACTCAGCAGACCAAGCAAACAAATGTGCTAAACCTACCCTACTCAGACTCTGTTTCTGAGTCAAACAAAGAAGTCCCTGCTAATCAGAACATAGATTTTTCTATGGAGAAATCACCAGAAACTGAGATGTTCACAGGTTATGAGGAAGGTTAAACCTCAAGCAATAAAAAAATCTAATAAATCACAAAAGATTAAGAAACTGAAGGAGAAAATAGCATAGCAAGAAGTGCTAGAGAGGCTGATAAAGGCTAGATATGAGACTTTATCAAAGAATTTTGCAAAAACCAATGCAACCTTTGAAATCCTTGCACTTGAAAGTGTAAAGGAAAATAAGAATGAGAAGAGGATCATAAAATACTATTATAGTTTATGGAGATTATCCAAGCATTTGAAGATAAAATTCAAAAGGTTGAAAGCTAGAATTGCTACACACCCAAATTTGCAAATTCTAACACAGGTTGTTGTAAATTTGCAAGAGGATTAATTAAAACAATCGAGGTGAAGACTCATTTTTGAAGCGTTTATATTTTTTTTGCAAACCCACTCTTTTTGACAGCATAATCGGCATAACAACACACAGTTAGCTGGCGAAAATCAGGGCTTTCGGCAGCTAATTTGCATTTTTCGGGACAAAAGAGCTGTCGAAACCGCAGGAAATATATTTTGAAGATCTGGAGCTCATGCAAAGGGGATTTTCGATGATGAAGCATAAGGTAATTTCAAACAAATTGCTCCATATATTTTGGCATCTTGTTTCAGAGTTTTGAGGCATTGAACAAGGTAGATAGGTTGATGACTAGCCTATCATTGTCGAAGATTGCTTACAGTTGTTGAGGAACATATCCAGTTGTTGAGGAAAGACACCAGCCTTATCATCATACATCAGAACCTTCATGTAGTTGGTGAAGACTTAGAGGATTGAAGACAAATTGAATACTAGAAGTGGACTACATCCATACTCTTTGAAATATTGGTGTAACAGTTTTCTATTATTAGTATTTCAGATACAATTTCTCAGGATCTAAAATTGTTTGTAAAGGCTATAAAGATTGTCAATTTTATAGACCAGGGGTTCGAGTCTGTATAGAGAGACCATGTTTTTATTATAATAGAATTTCATATATATAATACAAATCACAAGTTCCTTTCATTATTGATGTTAGATTGCCATTACCTTTCTCTTTCTGTACTTTGTTGATTATTATTGATCTATGTTTATCTTAATTGCTAGTGACTGTTATCACACTTAGTCAATTCATAAACCATGATTTAATAAGGAAACTGTGCTATCGTATTTGACCCATCACATGTGTGTTCTATTTAATAACTATAGCCTTCTTCATCCACTAGTTAAGCTATCTATCTGATCATTGATTCTTGAAAGCATTGTCTCATTTGGTTATATACATTTGATTGTCTAGATAACAATCCAGTAGGTCATTTATCCAACTTTGATCCAAACATAAACATAACATCAATCACACTTTAAGTTACTAGGCTTCTTCAAGATAAAACCTAAGAAGGACTCCTGGAGAGATAACAGTGATCATTCTGCAATTTTCCTTGTGTCTGCAAGAACTGTAGTGGCTTATGATCAGTGTAGATGATTATCTCCTTCCAAAGAATGTAATGCCTCCACTGGCGACAAGATTTCACAATGGAGTACATTTCTTTGTCGTAAGTAGGGTACTTACAAACAACATTTGATAGTGTCTCACTATGATAGGCCATGGGGTGGTCGTGCTGAGTGAGAATGGCACCCACCACATAGTCTGAAGAATCTTTCTCGATCTCAAAGGGCAGTTGCAGATCTGGTAGTGAAAGTACTAGGGTTGAGCACAAGCCCTGCTTCAAATCATCAAACTCTTGTTGTTGGGACCGGCCCCACACAAATTTTACCTTACCACCACCCCTGGTTATTTGGATGAGGGCCCATGCAATATGGGAGAATCCCAACCTGAACCTGTGGTAGAAATTGGAAAGGCCCAAGAATCTCTGAAGCTCAGTGAGTGTGGTTAGGGCTGGCTAGTCACGGATGACTTGGATCTTGGTTGGATCCACATGCACACCATGCTGATCAACGATGTAGCCCGGGTAATGGACCTTATCCATGCTGAAGGAGCATTTTTCCAATTTGGCATATAGCTTGTGCTTCTGTAGGGTGTGCATAACCTGTTGAATATGCTGCAAGTGTTTGGCCCAAGTCTTGTTGTAAATGAGAATGTCATCCAGATACACCACTACAAAAGTATTGGTGAATGGTCGAAGGATATTATCTATCAGCCTCATGAAAGTAGTTGGAGCATTTGTCAAACCAAAGGCATGACCAACCATTCAAAAAGGCCTTCCTTTGATTTGAAGGTGGTTTTCCATACATCTGTCTGTTCTATCGGGACCTGGTGGTAGCCAGACTTCAAATCAATCTTACTGAAGTATTTGGCCCCCGTGAGTTGATCAAGGAGGTCGTGAATTCGAGGAATCGGGTACCGGTTTCTGACTATGATTTTATTCATAGCTTGGTAATCAATGCAGAGTCGTCAAGTTCCATCTTTCTTCTGTACCATCACGATTGGGCTCCCGCAAGGTGATGAGCTGGGATGGATGTACCCCTTGTGGAGCAGTTCTTGGATCTATCACTTGATCTCCTCATTCTCTAATAGAGAGCGGCGATAGACTGGCCCATTGGGAAATGGTGCGTCAGGGGTCAAATCGATGGGGTGCTTGACCTGGCAGTGCAGAGGTACCCCGGTAGGTGAGGAGAAGATATCTGAGTATTCTTCCACGACCTTATCTACTTACTTATGATGTGTGGAGAGGTCGGTCGCAGAGACCCTGGATGTGGCTGTGATCTTTCGCTTATTCTAAGAGCGAATCATGAAAAATACAAACTTCCCTGTCTGAGAGATGACCCTCTTGCATTGCTTAGCAGAGATCAATGAAATAGCACTAGGTGGAACTACCTCGGGTATCTTGTACAATTTCCTCTTCAAAGTAATAATAACACTATGAGGCCTAGACTCATATACAACATGATGTTTCCATAAAAAAGGTTGGTCCAAAAGAACATCACAAACTTCGAGAGGAGCAACATCACACAATATCTCATCTTTGAAGGGCTTGATGTCATACGATAGTCGACACTACTGGGTAATGTGGAGATCGCTTATTTGGCAAAGCCATCCAATGGTGTAGGGTTATGGGTGCGGCATTGTCGGAAGGGCCAGCCGCTTGATGACCTCTACTGAGATGAGGTTCTTCTGGATACCACTATCAATGATGAAGTGCAGTAGGGTGCCTTTTACCCACATTTGTGAATGGAAGAGGCATTATCCTTCTTCTGGATCGTCTGGTTCACCAGGCTGAATCTTGGTGGTAGCAACGGTGGCACTGGGTTCCATGTCAATGATTCGTCTTCCCCTTTCTTATTTTGGCTCAAAGTTAGAACCTCCATCTGATTCAGAGGCTTTCACTTCGACCACCAGTGACTGTTTAGAGTGATTGTTAGCAGTGTTATGCCAAGGGCTCTTATGGAAGTCGCACCACTTCCCGGTATCTTTCTTTGTCTTTTCGATGTCCTTCTTTGCTTGCGGGTTGGACTATTTTTCTTGATACTGTCCATCTTTTCTTTGTCCTTTGTTCTATGGGTTGGGGCTGCCCTTTCCTATATTTTGTTGTGAGGGATTCCCAGGCCCAAATTGCCGCATCTTTTGTTTGAGCTTCTACTCGATTTTGATGGCATATCGGTAGGCCGCGCCCAAGGATGAGATATCCAAAAATTTCATTTCGGTATGGATGTATCTATGTAGAGAACCGTGATACTTGAGCACCAGATGTCACTTTAAATATTTGATACCCAGCTTGGTGCACAAGCTATGGAAGATATTTGTGAAATCTGGCACCGCTTGGTCTCTTTCTTGCCGCAATGTGGTCCATTTAGTATACAAGTTGTCATAACTTCCGACAGGGTAGTATTGTTCCTTAATAACATCCCTAAAGGATTCCCAAGTGGTCATGATGGTAAATAATGAGGGTTCCTTTGTTTCCTTTTGCTCACAGAAATTTTCCCACCAATATTTGACATGGGGAACGGCTTTGAGGAGCGCAAAAGTAATATTTTCTCCATTCAAAAAGTTATGGACAGAAAAATACCCTTCTAGTAGATTCAACCACTTGTCTACAACATCTGTTCTTATACGACCTTCAAATATAAGAATATCGAAGTTTATTTGTACCTTGAAGGGGACGGCGCCTCTGCTCAAAGAAGATGCATCGCCTGTTGGTAGTCGTCGAAGGATTTGTGCGAAACTATCCATTATCTCATTCCTTTGTTGAGTGAGGGATTTCTTAATCAACAGTTTGAAAGGATCTCCTGTCTCATCATCTTTCTTTTCTCCTGCCATGAGAGGTCGCTTGGGTGTGCGAGATTTTTTGTCCTTAAGAGAAACAAGCTTGAGACCCAACTCTTTGTACTCCGACCTCGTTGGGGACATGCAATAAGACGAAAAGGAGCAAACCGCTCTGATACCACTTATCCAAATTTTATGATAAGAACGAAATGACTACATATTAATTACAGGTGCTTAACACAAAATAACAAAGATATAGTAAAACTAGTTTTCTATTCAATAAGTAAATAAGTTGAAACTGTAAAATGCAGCGGAAACAAGCTTGTTGGAATGGTGACGGCTTATCTCTGAAAAGAGATGTGACGATTGCACTCATTCGTTAGAATATTATTACAATGAGGCTCTGAAGACCTTTTTACAATAAACATGAAATCCAAAAACCCTAGACATCCAAAAACCTAACCCTAGGAGATGAAGCGCCAAAATGCATGTGGTCCCCGTTTGGGTAAGTTAGTACAACAACTTCCCGCAGTCGTAACTTTTGCATACGATCTATGTTTTAAGCATATGATAACTCGTTGGAAATGTATTATTGAGGAGATTCATTTTGGGGTCTCAATGATGACTTTGGATATCATTGAGAATCTCGATCCCTAAAAACCTTCATTTAGGCCCTCAAAATTGCCTCGGAAGTTAAAACTGCTAAAAATAGTAAATTGTTAAAATTGCCAGAAAATTGTTTTGAGCCAGTTGGAAAAGGTGGGTGGCCACCGATATCCACCTAGATCAACCATGCCCCACATATTTACAGAATGTGTAGTAAAGTTTTGTAGGTGTTTGGACATATTTTGCATGTAATAGCATTCACCAAGGCAATGTTTATTTCTACATACCTCGCACCAGGGTAGAGTAACTTGCTTCAAAGAGCTTGGAGCCCCAAAGGCCAAGTACTCATGAAATAGGGGATAGTGATCCTTATCGTGGCCTTTGAATTTTCATTTGATACAATAGATATCGTCTCTTTTATCTTTTCCCTTGTCATTCTTCATATCCTCGACCTGCAGAGATAAGTTAGTTAGCTGACTCAAAATTTGGCTCATACCTGAGCTAGATTCTCCCATAGGGGATGATTCTAGTTTCATGGCGATCTCCAATGCTCACCCTATGAAGCAACCTTTTATTGCATCAGAGGATCTCTGATGTGTGGTAGGAGGTCAGCAATGAACCATTCTTTTTTCTGCTCGTATGGGATCTGAAAACTCAGTCGGTCTATTAACGTCTTAAACTTCTATTCAAACTACCAAATAGGTTCAGCTACTTTCTTCTTGATTTATTTTAGTTATGTAATGCATCGTGACTCCAACTTGGGTTTCTTGAATTCTTCACTCAATGCAGTCTTGATCTCGTTTAGTGGTTTAGGCTGTGCAACTCCATTAACAAACTTCATGTACCATCTCAGTGCGCGGTCTCTCAAGGTAGTACTAAATTGAGCTCTCTTAACTGCTTCGTCATTGACTTGATTAATACTCCATATAGCCTCACATAAAAACCAATGTTGATCAGGATCTTCAGATCCATATCCTCTAAAGATAGGTAGCCTCATTTCATCTACCATAGATCTTCCTAGGTTTCTTGACTGAGTATGTATTGAACTGCTGGTAACAGTGCTCTAAGTGCTCTGGTAACTCTGACTACTCTGGTTACTTAATGTTGCTAAAACAACAGGAGGAGTAACAGTAATTACTTTGAAAGTCAACACAGTTCATGAAGTCTCTGACTCTTCTCAGTGAGGTTCTTCAGTCTTCTCTTCCTCTGCTCCAGTGGATCCTGACTATTCCTCGTTCAATAGCTCTTCTTCTTCTCCACTATAGAACCCTTCATCCTATGTTAGTGGTTTGTGGCTCTATTCAAACATGTTTACTATAGGAACCTCTCTGAAGGTTCCCCCACTGCGTGTATGTCCCACCTCTATGTCATTGTCATTGTTTGAGTTTTTGAACATTAGCTCTTCAATTCGACCAATTATTGTATCTTCAGGATGTTCTTCTCATGCAATAGCATCTTGATCTTAAACTTCAAAAAGTGTAAAAAATTTCCTCTAGGTCCTTTAAAGAAATACCTCTCTACTTGGCTATATGAATCTACTCTATCAATATCAAACTCGGTAATGTACCCTTCAATAGTGATATCAAACCAGTGGTATACTACTCTTGACACGACATTATCAACTCTCTTGACTTTCGTGATCAGCGTTGACGTCCAAACCACAAGTGTTCTAAATATGATCTCAAATTGGGTATCTGTTAATCTGGCTAACCATTCGTATAGTTCCTTATGAATTCCTCCAAAGAAAATATCGTGTATATCAGTAAAGATATACCTTCCCAACCAATCCTATGTGCTAAGATTAGGGTTCTTATTTTGAGCCTCATCGAAGTCCTTTTCTTGTTCTTCTATCCACTTATGAATCTTTGTCTTCGATGGAAACCACCTTGACATTCCCTCAACAAGATCTTGGTCCCAACAACAGAACAATTTGTTGGCATAGGGGCAGACCCAAGGTTCATCTCTAATAGCGCACCAACAAGCCCTAACTATTGGCCCTTTCAGCAACACCTGCAAAGCAGATGCAGTCTCACCCAAAGTAGCAATAGGGGGTTGCAGGACACAGGTGTCTACAACCAGAGGAGATGCAAAGTGGATCCAAGGCAACAACACACAACAATCTAGTTATTCTTTATCTCCCTTAAACCTACTGCGTAAGTTATATCTCAAATCTAACACAATGATGCAATAATAGTATATCAGAAGATAAAAGAACACAGCATCAATCACACAGAACAACAAAATATATGTGGTTCACCCTCTCCCTAGGGCTACATCCACAGAACTGTGTTTCTTGATATTAGGTGAAAACATACAGTTCTATCTACGCACTTAGCTTACAGATCTCTCTCTCTTTCTCTCCCTTTTATCCCCTCCTTGCACACCCAACTGTAGGGTTGATCTTCACACCTAGCTGGAGATCTTACAATATAGAATTCTCTCACATAAAACATTTCTCTCACACACAATAGTATCAGCAACAATGATCATCCACAATAATGACAACAATCACCAACAATGAACAACCCCTCCCAGGTCCTCTAGACCTTTTATTTATACATTACAAGACAATGTCTAGGTGTCAAAACCCTAGATCGAAAGCCCTAGGTCAACTTGACCCGTACTTCTTGGGCTTCGCCAGCCTGTCTTTCCTTCTTTCCTGCTAAATGATTCAAAGCATTTGTTGGTGGCTTTTTCCGCTTGTTGAGTTGTCCATGACCCATCTTCCTTACTGATATGTCTCCCTCGATCCTTCCGTTCAATGACTCGCTTTCCATTACTTCTCTCCTTCTTTTTTGTTTATTTAACCACTTCAACCCAATATCAGTCAATGTGCCTTCCGCATAGTTCATACTTCATCTTTTCTCTTTATTTTTCTTTGCTTTCTTCCTTAATCCATAACCAAGGGCCAACACCCAGTGAACCCGATGAACTAGAAGAAGGAAAGCACCTCTTTCATTCACAGATGTGGGTGAAGGGTACTTTGTTTCACTTCATCATTGATAGCGGTAGCTAGAAGAACCCCATCTCAGTGGAGGTCATCAAGCGATTGGCCCTGCCAACAACATTGCACCCACAACCATACACATCGGATGGCTCCGCCAAGGAAATGATCTTCGAGTCATCCAACAATGTCGCATGTCCTATGACTTCAAGCCCTTCAAATATGAGGTACTATGTGATGTTGCCCCCCTTGAAGTTTGTGATGTTATTTTGGGCCAACCTTATTTATGGAAGCATCATGTTGTATATGAGTTTAGGGCTCATAGTGTTATTATTACCTTGGACAGGAAATTGTACAAGATACTCGAGGTAGTCCCACCTACTGTCATTTCCTTGATCTTTGCAAAGAAATGCAAGAAGGTCATCTCTCAGACCGAGAAATTTGTCTTCTTCGTGATTCTCTCTCAAAGTGAGCGAAATGTTTATCCATGGCCTCTATGATAGAACTCTCTACATAGAAAAAGCAAGTGGATAAGGTCATGGAAGAATACAAAGACATCTTCTCCTCACCCACTGGGGTACCTCTGCATTGTTAGGTCAATCATTCAATCGATCTGAACCTGACACATTGTTACCCAATGGGCCAGTCTATCGTTGATATCTATTAAAAAATGAGGAGATCAAGCGTCAAATCCAATAAATTCTCTAAAAGGGGCACATCCGACCCAACTCATCACTGTGTGGAAGCCCAATCGTGCTTGTGCAGAAGAAAGACATGACATGGTGACTCTACATCGATTATCGGGCCCTAAATGAAATCACAGTCAGGAATTGATACTCAATTCCCCAAATCGATGATCTCCTTGACCAACTCAAGGAGGCCAAATATTTCAGTAAGATTGATATGAAGTCTGGATACTATCAGGTCCCAATAGAGAAGACATATGTATGGAAAACAACCTTCAAGTCCAAAGAAGATCTTTTTGAATGGTTCGCCATGCCCTTTGGTTTAATGAATGCCCCATCAACTTTCATGAGGATAATGGAGGATATATTGCAACCTCTCACTAATTATTTTGTGGTGGTGTATCTAGATGACATTCTCATCTGCAACAAGAATTTGGTAGAACACTTGCAACATATTCAGCAGGTTTTGCACACTCTGCGGCAACACAAGCTATATGAAAATTTGGAAAAATTCTCCTTTGCCATGGGCAGGGTCTAGTACCTAGGCTACATTGTTGATGAGCATCGAGTGCATGTGGATACAACCAAGATCCAAGTCATTCATGATTGGCCAGCCCCAACCACACTCACTGAGCTTCAGATCCTTTTAGGCCTTGTCAATTTATATCGTAGGTTCGTGTTGGAATTCACCCATATTAGATGGGGCCTGTCACAACAACAAGTGTTCGATGATTTGAAGCAATGCTTGTGCTCAACCTCAATGATTTCATTACCCAACCTGCAACAACCCTTAGATATCGAGACATATGCTTCAGAGTATGTTGTGTGCGTAGTTCTCACTCAATATGGACACCCTATGCCCTATCATAGTGAGACACTTTCAGATGTATTCAGTAAGTCCCCTACTTACGACAAATAAATGTACTCCATTGTGAAAACATGTTGCTAATGGAGACATTACATTCTCAGGAAAGAGACAGTCATCCACACCGATCATAAGCCAATGCAGTTCATGCATACACAAGGAAAATTGCAAAATGACCTCCATCATAAGTGGTCCACATGCTTGCAGTAGTTCCATCTCAATATCAAGTATAACACATGAAGCACTAGCCACATCATTGATTTCCTCAATCACCCTCCAGTTGTATCACTCACCACGGTGCTAAATTTATGTGGCCACAAGACCTCAAAATGGCCCCAAATCTATGAGAGAGATCATGACTTCTCTTCCACCTACCAAATGCTAGGGGAAAACACAACAATCACTGATTTCCATCTTTAGGACATAATGTGTGCCATTTGGGCCATATTTTCATTCTGTCAAGTGAGCGAGCGAAGCTGATTTGGGAAGCTCACTATAGTTGGGTGGCAGGACACTTTAGCGTAGAAAATACAATGGCAGTGTTGCAACAACATTTCTATTGGCTGAAACTTTGACAGGATGTCTGCAAGTATATCAGGTCCTTCATTGCCCGTGCCATTATCAAACCGACCATTAAGAAACAAGGCATGTACACCCCTCTGTCTACTCCTGAAAGGCCCTAGGAATCCATCTCGATGGACTACATGTCGGGCCTTCTGTAAACCAAGTGGGGAAATGACTGTTTTTTAGTGGTGGTTGATCGTTTTTCTAAAATGGCAATTATGGCCGCCTGCAAGAAGAGAATCATAGAAAATTCCACTGCCAAGCTCTTCTTTGAACGAGTGTGGGTACATTTTTGGATACCACAAACCATCGTCTCAGATAAGGACAGTCGGTTCTCAGCACATTATGGTCGATCCTTTGATCATTGTTGGACCAAGCTCACAAAATCCACTACCTTCCACCCCTAGATGGATGACCAAACCAAGGTCGTCAACCGGATGATCATTCATATCCTGTGCATGTACAATTCCAAGCATCCTAGCACATGGAATGAGAGTCTTCCCTATGTTCAAAACAACTACAAAAGAGACATACATAGCTCAACCGTCCATAGCCCCTTTCAGGTGGGGTTGAGATTTCAACCATTGGGTCCCATGGATGTTGCACTACTCCTTGTGGACACCCAGAAAGACTCTTCCCATGCTCAAACTGAAGTAGATAAAGATACTTGGTTGTAACACACACACGATGGGGAAAAAATAAAATAAAATTGTCCTCCTTACAGGAACACATCCTTTCCCTCTACGATTCCTAATTTGAGAAGTTTGGGACTCAGCCCGACCCTCCGGTCAAGATTCTTCGATTCTCTAAGTCAAATAAGACTTTGAGACCTGATAGTCTCACCTCCTAATCAAACACATGCCCTTCCAGATTCTGGTCCAGGTCTTTTCTCTTGGACCCTCCTTGGATGTGACCTTGGGCGATGACCTAATGCAAACACACAATTGTGTGCGCGGCCAAAGGTGGTTTGAAACCAAACTACTTTTCGGCCCACAATTCTCCTCGACCCTCCACATGTCCTTTCTCCAAAACCAGGGTTTGGATTGCGGCCCGCCCTCAACTTTTTAAACTTCGCGCACCTCCAATCCCTACAATGCTACGGGACCATCGATATCTCGATATTGACAGCACTGTCTCAAGTGATGGTTCAGATCTAACCTTTTCAAATCCACGGACCAGATATTCCCCTCCTAAATCAATGGATGTGATCTCCTTCATGATTCCAGACTTTGAACTTTTAAAATCTCAAACCCTGCTTTCCTCCGTACATCAATCTTTCGAGCTTGATGATTTGTGGACACCTTTCCTCCTAAATCAATGGCCATGCTTCTACTTCAGGTGTTTTACCCTTTCAACTATATCAATGGTCTTGTGGCCCTCTTCTCGATCAACGGTCGAGATCTCTTTCGGGTCTCTGAACTTCTGAGATCTCAAATCTCAAACTTCACCCTTTTTCCCAATGGATTTTATCTGAAGACTATAATCCACTAACATGTGTCCACTTGATCTGATGATCAAGGATTACTTTGGGTCTTTACCCATAGTCCATATATTTGTGCCACCTGTCCTCTGGATCTGACAATCGAGGATTGTTTCGGGTCTTTACCCGGAATTCACAGATTTACGCCATGTCTCCTCTAGATCTGACGACTATGAATTACTTCGAGACTTTACCTGAAGTCCACAGGTTCACACCACGTCCCTTCTTAATCTGATGGCTATGAATTACTTCGGGACTTTATCTGGAGTCCACAGGTTCACGCCATGTCCCTTCTTAATCTGACGACTATGAATTACTTTGGGACTTTATCCGGAGTCCACAAATTCACACCATGTCCCTTCTGGATCAGACAGTCCAGATTCACTTCGGACGATCCGATGCTAGATATTTACTTCGGACTATCTGACAACAGATATTTTCTTCGGCTCTCCGGCACTTCGCACTTTGGGAGTCTCAAATCTCAACTGAAAACTCTCGAATAGATTTCTCGAAGCTGATGATATGATGACACATATCTACTGGCGATCAATAGTGAGGATCCTATTTCAGGTGATCTGATGACTAAGATTTACTTCGGCTCCCCGGCTCTTCGGACTTCGGGAGTCTCAGATCTCAACTGAAAACTCTCGTATAGATTTCCCTGGAGTCCACGATCTGTCGCCACGTGTCCCTCTGGATCTGGCAGTCCAGATTTACTTCGGGTCTTTGGGGTTTGGCAATCTAAACTTTCAACTAAAAACCCTCAAACATATTCCTCTAGAGTCTGTGATCCATTTCCACATATCCCTCTGGATCTGGAGGTCCAGATTCAGCTCTTGGTGATGGACAAACTCAAATTACTTCGAGACTTTGAAACTTTGGTAAGTTCCCTTCTCCTGTGTGTGTCAAGTGCTAAGGTTCATGCACCTTTCTTACATTAGATGGTTTTCGATACTTGGCATTGTGATCCAATGGCCACTGTCTCTCCTCCTCCTAAGCTTCTGACTTACTCCAACTTAGAAGATTTTCTAAGTGCTCAAAAGATTCAACCTTTTCTCCTCCTATGGGCACGTCTCCTGGATTTCGTTTGCACTCCTGAAAATGCTATCTCTTCTAAGCTTGATCTCCTTGAAGATTTCACCATCCCATGCACTCCTTGTGTTTCAGGGATCGCGTCAAACTCAGATTGAAGGTCAACGACGATCGACAGTTCACAGAAATTGTGGGGACCCAACATGCGTACTCTTTACCATAGATTTCGACCTCCGTAATATAGAAAGTGCTCACTTGATTCTAGTCTAACTGGGATCGTTGATATTTCAGCCCATCAATATCAATGACAAGGGTGAATTGCGGGCCTCGAACTAGCGCATCTGCTATTTTCACCTTTGTTCTTCACAGTGATTCCCCACCCTTGATCTTCGTTCATAGATCGACAGTTCATAGCAATTGCGGGGTTCAACTTGACTATTGTGCAATTTGACATCTCGGAGCCTCGAGCTCCAAGGTTCCTAGACCCACGTCACATGGACCTTCATATAAATCTTGGGCTATAATCCCCACTCTTAGTCGGGTTTTTGGTTAAGGGAATAGGCGTTGGTTAAGAGTCTCCTAAACTACTGGTCTTAAGGGAACACCTTCCCAACTTGCAGATATTTAAGCTCTGAATCAAGGCAAAGTAACTTGTGAGGTTACCAAAACAGTAGCTATGCCTAGAGGCCTGCTCCGACTCTGGAACGGTGATGTAAATTCCTGGGGAAAGCGCCTTCGAGTGATTAAACTGGGATGTATGGAAATTCATGCAGAAGTATAGGTTCTCAAGGGAACGAACACATACTCATAACTTAGTAATTTAATACAGAGAAAGAACCATTTATAGACATGTAAATACTCGCATGCATCCATTATTTACAATTCAAAGCATAAGGAAAGAAAAAACTTATCAAAACCATAGAGTGTGATGCGATTGTTGAAAAGGGTGCTCGTTTCCATCCAACCATAGGCTCAGTCACTCCCAATGGATTTATCACTGGCCACCCCCAAGCTTAAGCCACGATGTTTTAAGATTCAATCTCTTACTTCCAGCTCAATGGAATTTAGGGACGAAGGTTAATCTCCTTCTCCCAATACAAAAATAGATAAGGACGAAGGTTACTCTCCTTCTCCTGGCTTAATCTCTATTTTTTGTGATCAGAACTCACTGTTCCTCTTTCAGTCCTTCCTCGGACCCGAGAGTTTCTTCTCTCGTCTCTGCATTTTTTTCCACAGGTCTTCCTCTGCCCACCACACTTCCTTTCTTTCCTTCCTAAGCAAGATTGTGTGTGGCTCGAATTCTCATTCCATGGTCAGGTCTAAAATCCTTACGGATGGGCGGTCTACCCCATCCCCTCATTAAATCTTGAGGAGATATTCCCACCTACCAACGCGACTGTAATTCATTCCTGGGTCAGAGGGTTGTTCTGATCTGATAAATTAATTCCATCATGGTACTAGTTCGGTGGAGGTTAACGCAACCTTTATGGTTCCCCTCCACCACCTTTCATAGCAATCGTGGTTTTCTCTTGGCACATCCCCTCTTTCAGCAGTCATGCAACACGTAACCATTTTCTATTAAAATAACATAATTTACATTCATCGACCTTTTGTACAAAGATCCATCAAATCAAACATTCACACTTTTAGGTTTTCCATAGTTCCTTGGCCAATATAGTTATATTTACAGACTGAGGGAAACAAGGTGTTACATTTCCCTCCCCCTTAAAGAAACATTGTCCTCAATGTTTAATCTGTCAACATGACATGTATGTACAGGAGTAAACAAAATCGGATATGCATGTCTCATGGCATCCTCCATTTCCCAAGTAGCCTCATCTGGGCCAAAGTGTTTCCACTGCACCTTGACCAATGCAATGGTTTGGTTCCTGAGTGAGGTTTCCTTCATGTCTAATATGCATTGGGGTTCTGGCAGGAATTCTCCCTTCGGCTCCACCTGGATCACAGACCAGTGAATTATATGATTAGCATCATGTACATATTTCTTCAATAATGAAACATGAAAAAATTTATGTGCCTTTACAGTGTGAGGGAGTGCTATCCTATAGTCTACAGGTCCCACTCTATCTAAGACTTCAAAGGGTCCACAATACTGAGGTGTCAATTTGGCACAAGCTTCCATTCTCAGGGAACTCTTCCTGGGTCTAACTCTGAGATAGACATGGTATCCGGTCTTGAACTCTCTGGGAGTCCTCTTTCTGTCAGTGTAACTTTTCTGTCTATCCTGAGTAATCTTCAGATTTTGTCTTATCTGAACCACTTGTTGTTCCATTTCTTTCAGCATGTTGGGTCTAATTGTAATTCTATCCACTGGGTTACTCCAACTGATTTGAATGTTGCATTGTCTACCATAGAGGGCTTCAAAAGGGGTCATCTTCAAGGATTCCTGATAAATGTTTTTGTAGACAAACTCTACCAATGGTAGGTAGTCTTCCCACTTCTTAGGCTGATGCATTACATGCATCCTTAGCATGTCTTCTACTATTTGGTTCACTCTTTCTATCTGTCCATCAGTTTGAGGGTGATAATTTGTGTTGAACAACAATTTTGTCTCAAAACCATCCATTAGGGATTTCCAAAATCTTGAAGTGAATTTGGTATCTCAGTCAGATACAATTTCCTTGGGCATGCCATGAAATCTAAATATCTCCTTCATGAATATGTTGGCAATATCTATGGCCTTGCAAGTTGATTTGACAGGAACAAAATGAGCAGACTTACTCAGTTTGTCCACCAAAACCATGATGGCATAACTTTGCTTGGTCTACTTTGATAATCCGGTGATGAAGTCCATGGAGATGGCTTCCCATTTCCATTATGGGATCGATAGGGGTTTAACAATCCTGTTGGATGTCGATGTTTTGCCTTAACTTGTTGGCATTCTAGGCACTTAGCTAAATAGTTAGCTATGTCTTTCTTCAATCCAAGCCAATAGAATTGTTTCCTAGTGGTCGTGATCATCTTTTGATATCCTAGGTGACCATTATATGGTCTCTTATATAGTTCATCCATTATGAACCTCTTCAAGTCGTCACATTTTGGAATATACAATCTGTTTTTGTAAGTCAGCAGCCCTTCCTCGAGCATCTGGTAGCCTTCATACTTTATCCATGTAGACGCTTGCCTTAGGTATGAAGTCACGGTCTTGAAGAACACATATGTCTCTTGTGCATTTCTAACTATTTCCCTAACATTCGTTTCACAGGTGCTTATTGTTGCTAGATGAATCATTTTTATACTTCTGCTAAGGGCATCAACCACCCTATTTTACTTTCCTTTTATGTGTTTGATTTTGAAATCAAATTCACTTAGGAGAGCCATCCACCTAGCTTGTCTGGCATTGAGTTTTGGTTGATCAAACAGGTGTCTCAATCCACCATGGTCTGTCATAAGAAAAAATATCCTACCCAGGAGGTAGTGCCTCCACATTTTTAAAACATGTACTATGGAATCCAACTCTAGGTCATGGGTCACATAATTGATCTCATGCTCATTTAATTTCCTGGACGCGTAGCAAATTACATGTCCCTTTTGCATAAGGACTCCTCCGAGTACTTATTTGCAGGCATTTGTACACACGAGGAAATCATTATCTGGGTCTTCAATCTTTAGCACGGGTGCATGGATCAAGAGGTATTTCAGTTCCTGAAATCTTTCTTCACATTTTTATGTCCAAATGAATTTAATCCCCTTTTTCTGAAGGGCAATGATTGGACATCCAATCTTGGAAAACCCTTTTATGAACCTTCTATAGTATCTTGCTAAGCCCATGAAGGATCTAATATCAAATACATCCTTCAGGGTAGGACATTCCATAATAGATATGATCTTGTCGGGTTCTACTGCCACCCCTTCCTTAGATATGACATGGCCTAAGTAATGGACTTTCTTCTGAAAGAAATCACACTTGCTAAACTTAGCATAGAGATGATGCTCTCTTAGTACTTGGAGTACAATTCAAAGATGTTCTTTGCGATCCTCCCTATTCTTGGAGTACATTAGGATATCATCAATGAAAACCAATACAAATTTGTCTAGGAATTTGTTGAGTACATTATTCATCAAGCCCATAAAAGTGGCGGGGGTATTGGTTAACCCAAATGGCACCACCATGAATTCATAGTGACCATACCTCGTCCTGAAGGTTGTTTTGTGGATGTCTTCATCCTTAATCTGGACTTGGTGGTATCTAGACCTTAAGTCGATCTTCGATAAGATGGAAGCACCTCCCAATTGGTCGAACATGAATTCTTGGTAAGGGGTACTTGCTCTTTATGGTTGTCTTATTGAGTTGTCTGTAATCTATGCACAGTCGGAGTGTGCCATCTTTCTTTTTCACAAACAAGACGGGCACTCCCCATGGAGATACACTGGGTCGGATGTATCTTTTGTCCATCATCTCCTTTAGTTGTATCTTGAGCTCAACCAGCTCTGGCATGCTCATTCTATATGGCGTTCTAGATGTTGATGCCGCTCCTGGTGTAACTTCTATCAAGAAGTCAATATCCCTTCTCGGAGGTAGACCTGATACCTCTTCTGGGAACACGTCCTTCTATTCTCTTAATATAGGGTGGTCCCCTAGGTTTGGTTTTTCATTCTCAACAGATTCCAGTACTTGTATGGCATATAAGGAACACCCCTTCCTGAAATAATTTTTCATTTGAAGGGTTGATATTTGTCTCATTGAGACAGACTTCTGAATCCCTTGGAGGGTCGTTTTTCTCCCTTCTTCATCTACACATTCTAAATTTTTATGATAACAATCCAATTTAGTTTTATAATCAGCCAACCAATTCATACCAATCAACAAGTCATAAGATCCCAAGGGAAGTATGTTAAGGGTCGCTCAGGTGGGCAATCCACCCATGATGAGTTGACAGGTTGGTATGACCTCTGCCACCTTTCTTTTGGTCCCAGTGGCTAATCGCACCAACCATGATTTAACATGTCTAATTGGTTGCAGTTTACACTTATCAACAATATCAGGGGCCACATAACTCAAATTAGAACCTGGGTCAATTAAAATAGAAACTAGATGGTTGG
>ML842111.1:27129-37743 GCA_009831015.1 Picea engelmannii
AACCTCCACAGATGAAAACAAAAAGGTCCAGAAGCAGGAATGATCCTACTAGTCACAGGAGAAGAAAGGGGATTTCGATGTCCAGGGATTCTATTAAGGCAGCACCCAGCAAACAGGGAGAAACTAAAAATAAATTAAAGCTTGAAGACAGAAACCCTGTCACAACAAAAAATCCACTCAACTTACCCTTGTATCTTGCAAACAGTTTTTTCTTTCTATTTTTAGTAGATCTGATCCATGTTTTTAGGATCAGAAGTTTGTTTTGTAATCTTATAAATATCAGAACAAAACATGAACCTGGGGTTCGATTCTGGATACAGTAATGCTCTTTGTACTTAGACTTTTCATTTGCTAATACAGATCACAGGTTTCTTTCCATTTTGGTGGCAGTTTTCCATACTTCTTCTTCACTGATATATTGTTGTCCAACCTTGAATAGTTGTTATCCTATTGTTTGGTTCATGACATTATTATCAGTCTCTTTATTTGTTTATTAAGCCCTGCTTTGCACTGGTTTGTGAGCAACCTTTTCTTCATCCACTTAAAGTTATCTTACTGTTTAACCAATCTTGGAGAGCACTGTCTATTTGTTTATCACTTTGATGTCTGAATGCTATAGTTGAATTGAGTTATCCCATTGATCCATCTTTACAAAATACAAAAACATTTATTTCTTAAGTTACCAAGCACCTTTGGTCTGCAACCACAAAGGGTTTCTTGGAGTGATAACACTTCTCATGGACTCCTTTCACATTCCTAAGGTCTTTCCACCAAATGGAAGCCTTTCCATTTAGGTTAAAGATGGTTATTTGAGGCTTCCATTTTTTAGAGTAGTCATGGACTTTGAAGTACTTCTTTAAACCAAGCAGCCAAACTTTAGCCTCTTCTCCCTTCCTAATCTCTTCATCGAAAAAGGGTGGTTTGGCTTTCTTGAATTCTTCAGAATCATGATTTTCGGAATGCTTCTGCTTCTTTCGTTTCCTTTGAGAATGTGAGCTTGCTCTATTACTACAAGATCCTTCAGATTTGCCAGCTTCCTTTCCAGAGGACTCTACCGATGAGTGTCCCCTGCCTCCAGGTTGGACCTTCTTCGAGGTGCTTCTCCCAACGTGGTCACTAATGGAATCATGTTTTCGGATCTCAGGTGGACTTTGACTTCTCTTCTTATGTCGTCAGTCCACATGAATGGTTGCGGGTTCATGTTATAGTTTCCTCTATATGTCGGACAAGCTCTGCAACAAGACTGTGTTAATTTATGTTTCTTTTTCTTGCTCCTTTATTAATCTCTCATTGTCAGCCTTGCAACTCTGTAATTCGGCCCTAAGGCTCCTTACAGTTTCAGCGAGATCTGGAGGGGTTTCCACCACCCTCCTTTCATCAGATTATTCATCTCTATTGTGGGATCCATCCCCCATTTCATGACATGTCACCATCCTTTAGTCTTGAAGTTTTTCCATGATTTACTGACTACTCGAGTGTTGACCAAAAACACTTATTGTTAGCTAACAGTCTATTAGTCCATGAACAATACACGATTCAATTTCTTGAATGCACACACACTGTAGAAAGTTTCATTCTTTTCTTTAGTAACATTTTTAACCAGACTTTTTAAGAAAGAGATAAGGTAGAGTGTCACTCTTTTAAAAGTACTCCAAATAGAGTTTTTAAGCGACTCGTCCATGAGTCCAAGCAGGCCAAGTGTTGTAACCATGCTCTGATACCAATTTGTAACACACCCACGATGGGGCAAAAATAAAAAAAAATTGTCCTCCTTACAGGAACAGATCCTTTCCCTCTATGATTCCTAATTTGGGAAGTTTGGGACTCAGCCCGAACCTTCGGTCAATATTCTCCGATTCTCTAAGTCAAACAAGACTTTGAGACTTGATAGTCTCACCTCCTAATCAAACACAGGCCCTTTTGGCTTCTAGTGCAGGTCTTATGATACCCACGACCTTCTCCTTCACGCTTCAGCGAAGTCTTGGAGTTGGCGTTAACCCCTTTTCTCTTGGCCCCTCCTCGGATGTGGCCTTGAGTGATGACCTCATGCAAACACACAATTGCGAGCACGACCAAAGGCAGTTTGAAACCAAACTACTTTTCGGCCTACAATTCTCCTCGAGCCTCCACGTGTCCTTTCTCCAAAAGCGGGGTTTGGATTGCAGCCCGCCCTTAAATTTTTAAAGTTTGCGGACCTCCAATCCCCGCAATGGTATGGGACCATCGATCTCCCGATCTTGACAGCACTGTCTGAACTGACAGTTCAAATCTGCAATTTTCAAATCCACAGACTAGATATACCCCTCCTAATTCAACAAATGTGATCTCCTTCGTGATTCCAGACTTTGGACTTTTCAAATATCAAACCCTTCTTTCCTTCATACATCAATCTTCTGGAGTTGATGATCTGTGGACACTTGTACTCCTAAATCAACAACCCTTCTTCTACTTCGGGTGTTTGACCCTTTCAACTAGATCAACGGTCATGTGGCCCTCTTCTCGATCAATGGTCGAGATCTCCTTCGGGTCTCCAGACTTCTGAGATCTCAAATATCAAACTTCACCCTTTTTCCCAATGGTTTTTATCCGAAGGCTATAATCCAATGGCACGTGTCCACTTGATCTAATGATCAAAGATTACTTCGGGTCTTTACCCAGAGTCCACAGATTTGTGCCACCTATCCTCTGGATTTGATGATCGAGGATTTCTTTAGGTCTTTACCCGAAGTTCACAGATTTACGCCATGTCTCCTCTAGATCTGACAACTATGAATTACTTCGGTACTTTACCCGGAGTCCACAGATTCACGCCACGTCCTCTTAATCTGACGGCTATGAATTACTTCAGGACTTTATCCGGAGTCCACAGGTTAACACCACGTCCCTTCTTAATCTGAAGGTATGAATTACTTCGGGACTTTATCCAGAGTCCACAAATTCACACCACGTCCCTTATGGATCAGAGGGTCCAGATTCACTTCAGACGATTCGACGCTAGAGATTTACTTTGGACGATCTGATGACTGAGATTTGCTTCGGCTCTCCGGCTCTTTGGGCTTCGAGAGTCTCAAATCTCAACTGAAAACTCTTGAATACATTTCCTGAAGTTGTTGATATGCTGACACGTATATCCTGGCAATCAACGGTCAGGATCCTACTTTGGGTGATCTGATGACTGAGATTTACTTCGGCTCTCCAAACTTCAGGAGTCTCAAATCTCAATTGAAAACTCTCGCACAGATTTCCCCGGAGTCCACGATCTGTCGCCACGTGTCCCTCTGGATCTGGCGGTCCAAATTCACTTCAGGCCTTTGGGGTTCAGGAATCTCAACTTTCAACTGAAAACCCTTGAACATATTCCTCCGGAGTCCATGATTCATCACCACGTATCCCTCTGGATCTGACAGTCCATATTCACCTCCTGGTGATGGATGACCTCAAATTACTTCGGGACTTCGAAACTTTGGTAAGTTTCATTCTCCTGCGTGTGCCAAGAGCTAAGTTTCATGCCCCTTGCTTAGATCAGACGGTTGTCGATCCTTGGCATTGTGATCCAACGACCACTGTCACTCCTCCTCCTGAGCTTCTGACTTACTCCGACTTAGAATATTTTCTAAGTGCTTGAAGGATTCGACCTTTGCTTCTCCTATGGGCCCATCTCTTGGATTTCATCTGCACTCCTGAAAATGATATCTCTTTTGAGCTTGATCTCCTTGAATATTTCACCATCCCACATGCTCCTTGCATTTCAAGGATCGAGTCAAAATCAGATCGAAGGTCAACGACAATCGAGAATTCACAGAAATTGCAAGGCCCCAACATGAGTACTCTTTACCAGAGAGTTCGACCTCCACAATCTAGAAAGTGCTTGCTCGATTCTGGTCTAACCAGGATTGTTGATCTTCCAACCCTTCGAGATCAACGGCAAGGGTGAATTGCGGGCCACGAATTAACGCGTCCTCTATTTTCACCTTCGTGCTCCGCAGTGATTCCCCACCCTCGATCTTCGTTCATAGATTGACGGTTCA
The DNA here is from genome assembly GCA_009831015.1 of Picea engelmannii. Taxonomy (NCBI): domain Eukaryota; kingdom Viridiplantae; phylum Streptophyta; class Pinopsida; order Pinales; family Pinaceae; genus Picea; species Picea engelmannii. Next base: position 31,158 of record ML842111.1, read on the forward strand.
TACCAATTGCAGGGTTCAACTTGACTATTATGCAATTTGACATCTTAGAGCCTCGAGCTCCAAGGTTCCTAAACCCAGGTCATGTGGACCTTCATATAACTCCTGGGCTATAATCCCCGCTCCTAGTCGAGTTTTTGGTTAAAGGAATATGCACAAGTTCAGAGTCTCCTATACTACTAGTTTGAAGGGAGCACCTTCCCAACTCGTAGAGCTTTAAGCTTTGAATCAAGGCAAAGTAACTTGTGAGGTTACCAAAATGGTAGCTATGCCAAGAGGCTTGCTCCGACTCTGGAACGGTGATGTAAATTCCTGGGAAAAGTGCCTTCGAGTGATTAAACTGGGATGTATGGAAATTCAAGAAGAAATATAGGTTCTCAAGGGAACGAACACATACTCATAATGTAATCATTTAATACAGAGAAAGAACCCTTTATAGACATGTAAATACTCGTATGCATCCATTATTTACAATTCAAAGCATAAGGCAATAAAACACTTATCAGAACCATATAATGTGATGCGACTACTGAAAGGGGTGCTTGTTTCCACCCAACCATAGGCTCAGTTACTCCCAATGGATTTATCACTGGCCACCCCCGAGCTTAAGCCACGATGCTTTGAGATTCAATATCTTACTTCCAGCTCAACGAAAGTTAGGGACGAAGACTACTCTCCTTCTCCCAATATAGAAATATCTAAGGACGAAGGTTACTCTCCTTCTCCTGGCTCAATCTCTATTTTCTGTGATGAGAACTAATTGTTCATCTTTCAGTCCTTCCTTAGACCCAAGAGTTTTTTCTCTCGTCTCTGCATTTTTTTCCTCGGGTCTTCCTCTGCCCACCACACTTCCTTTCTTGCCTTCCTCAGCAAGATTACATGTGGATCAAATTCCCAGTCCGTGGTCAGGTCTGAAAGCCTTACGGATGGGTGGTCTACCCCATCCCCTCATTAATTCTTGAGGAGGTCTTCCCACCTACCAACCTGACTGTAATTCATTTATGGGTCAAAGGGTTGTTCTGATCTGAGCAATTAATTCCAGTATGGTACTGGTTCGGTGGAGGTTAACGCAACCATTCTGGGTCCCCTCCACCACCTTTCATAGCATTCATGGTTTTTCTTAGCACATCCCCTCTTTCAGCAGTCATGCAACACATAACCATTTTCTATTAAAATAGCATAATGTACACTCATCGACCTTTTGTACAAAGGTCCATCAAATCAAACATTCACACTTTTAGGTTTTCCATAGTTCCTTGGCCAATATAGTTATATTTACAGACTGGGGGAAACAAGGTGTTACATTGGTTCATTGAGCGGATATAGCACATCCGCCAATAGGTTCAAGATAATTTACAGAAGTCTAATGCCAAGTACAAGCAACGCCATGATCAACACCGGGTGCCACACAAGTTTCAGGTGGGAGATAAAGTTTGGTTGCACTTGCAGAAATAACGTCTTACGAGGCCCTATCGAAAGCTTCATCCACTCCATTATGGACCTTACACTATCACCAAGGTTGTGGGTGATAATGCTTTTTATCTCAACATTCCCCCCTTTCTTGGCTTGCATCAAGTATTTAATGTAGACCTCCTTCGGCCATATTTTCCACCACTATTGGACACCTCAGAGATAAAAAAACAATTGACATCCACATAGCTCAACCATGACTACATGGAACAAGAATCCACTGATCAGATCATGGACACATAGGTCAAAGGCACTGTCACATACCCACTACGGAAAAAATAAATTTTTTTCTCTTCTTCAAGGGATAGAATCCCCGAATTCCTACGAGGGCCTAGCGCAGGCTAGCTCTTCCCTTATCCACCTCCATGTGATCATTGGTTATGACCACATGCCAAGCCAAGAGGTGCCTTTCGCATTTCACGACTCAACGATGTAAGAGAGTCAAGTCTTTCAACTCTTCAAACCTCGAAACCCGAAATCTTACCTTCGATGAGATCGACGGTTGTGAATCTCCCCCTGATCCGACGGTCCTGGCCGTATCAGGATTTCAGTAACCGGGAGTTTGAAATGCAGTGACCCAAACCACTGGTCACTCCATTCCTTGAACTTCGATACACGAGTTCTTGTATGAGATCCAACGATCCTCAATGATTAGGATCCAACGGTCCATATCTTTTTGGAGTTTCGTGAACCGGGAGTTCACAATGCAGCGACTCCAAATCTCTTGTCACTCCAATCCTCGAATTCTGATATGGGATTTTGTGTATGAGATCAACAACCCTCATTGATCTGGATTTGACAGTCACTATCCCTCCTGAGCTTAAGGGTGTTGAAATACACTCAGTCTTAATCGTGCGTCAAGGTTTTGTATACCAGGATTTCGCGACTTGTGAAGATGAGGGGTCTTTCTCTTTGGTTTCCCAGATGCCGAAATGCCAAAACTTATTCACACTAATCCGTCTCATCCACAGAATGCATTGGGGTTTTGTATACCGGGATTTCACGACTTGCGAAGACGAGGGGTCTTGCCCTCTGGTTTCTCAGGTGCCGAAACGCCAAAACTTATTCACGCTAAACCAACTCATCCATAGAGCGCATCGGGGTTTCGTATACTAGGATTTTGCGACTTGCGAAGACGAGGGGTCATGTCCTCTGGTTTCTCGGATGCCAAAACGCCGACCAACAACCACGTGTCCTGTGTCGATGGATGGTTCTGAATACTTTGGGACTTTCAGGACTTCGTCGAGTCCACTCTCCTGCCTATGCAAGGGTTAAGATCAACGGTCAATAGAGCTCCGACATATCCTTGGATCTATGGTCCTGGTTCCCATCGCTACTTGCGAAGGCTGAAGGGGTCAAGGTATTAACTGTTATAATATAGAAGATGGTGTGCTCATTTTTCCATTGACGATACCCTCATCACCCAACCATAGCTCGAAGCCACCCTCCAAGCACCTTAACCTTGACTGAGAATTACTCTGGAAGCAAACCCTGGGCTAGATAGCCAAACAAAGGTTAGCACACCTTTCCCCAAGGATAGCGCATCACAAAGAGATGATCAGATAGTCCAAACCCTAGCCAAGAGATAGTCAAGCCAATATTGAAAACTTGTTGTTGCTGCAGCTGCACCTGCAGCTCTCCTCCACACGTGCACACCAAACTGGGAACTGTAGTGCACACCAAACTGGGAACTACAATTCTGAGATGCTGTCAAATGAGAACCGACGCCCTGTATTTATACTGGTTCTGCCAGATTTGTTGGTGCCGACTTCTCCTTCTGGATATGTGTCTGTTCAGTATATTATTATTATTTCTGGCCGACTTCTTCTCTTGGAGGCTAATAACCTAATATAAATTATCTTCTTGAGCTGACAAGAATTCTAGGGTTATTAGCCAACTCATTAGGGTTTTCTCTTGCTTTTCGGAGTCTTCTATTCTCGTTAGGTTCACACGTGGAGGTAAATACCTCCCACATCTACAATAATATTAACACTCCCTCCTAGCTAGGGAGGTATTACAAGTAATGGTCTTGAGCACAAAAACATACCATTTACCTGGTAGAATCAATATAGTCGTCTAGACTATCTCATGACTAGATCGTGAGCATCACCATCACCATCAGCTGCATCATCTCTCGAAACCATACTTCATCTAAGTAATTAGACATGATGTTGGATAAGTCACTCGCACCATAGAGTGATACAAGAACCACTCTTATAATCTAGAGGAGTAAATGCTCTGAACCAATTTCTTGTCTGGAAAATCATTGTTCATCATTTGTATGGATGGTGATTATTTCCAATAAACTGTTGATAGTCTCCAAGGTAGTTAGAACAAAAATAGAACACAACCTTCGTCTATCCATAGTAGTACATAAATACAATCCAGTTGCTTACTACCACACCAATTAACACACAAGTACTTGATCAACAACGTGTAGTTGCGGAAAGTGGAACATATCCACCACGGTAGTCTTCATCTACTATCATATAGTCTTCATAACAAACATCTAATAGCAACCTACATAGAAACAATGTTATGATATATACTGAATTATTTGGGCCAATATTTCACTCACATCTGTGAGCTCTAAAAGAATATCTGCCTCACGAATAGTGGAACATATCCACCACAGTAGTCTATATCTATTGTCTTCATAACAAACATATGATAGCAACCTACACAGAAACAATGTTATGATATAAATTGATTTGTCTGGGCCAATATTTCACTCACATCCGTGAGCTCTGAAAGAATATCTGCCTCAAAATAGTGGAACATATCCACCACAGTAGTATATCTCTATTGTCTGGAGATAAGTAGTCTCCATAACAATCATCTGATGCCATCCTGCACAGAAAAATATTGTTAAAGATAAACTAAATCATCTGGGCCAATCTTTCACTCACTTTTGTGAGATTTGAAAGAATATTTGCCCTCATCAGCAATGGGCTATTTGCCCTATTCTTCTCAAACATGGAAGAAGGATTGTTTATGATTTCTGAGCATGGACCATTTCTCACCCTGGGCCATTCTTCCTACACTATTCAAAGTGCACCCTGGACAGAATGTATAAACCCTAAGGAATGTCTGAGTCTGGACCATTCCTCACCCTGGGCCATTCCTCCTACACTAATCAAAGTGCGCCCTGGAGAGAATGTATAACCCTAAGGAATGTTTGTCCCTAATTGCTGAGCCTGGACCATTCCCCACCCTAGGCCATTCCTCCTACACTAATCAAAGTGCGCCCTAGAGATAATGTATAACCCTAAGGAATGACTGCCCGGACCATTTCCTTCGTTAAGCACAAGAGGAAAAGATTGTCCTGCATCAACCTCCAAAACAGACCATTCCTCATGTTAACCACAATGAAAAATTGATGTCCGGCGAGGTGGGTCAGTCTTCTTGAGTAACCCTTAAGAAGAGAGACTTCCCTAGACCACTCCCCATGTTAACCACAATGGGTAGTCATTGTCTATGATACATCAGCAATCAGACTACTTTCCATGTTAATCACAATGGAAAGTCACTGTCCGTTAGAAATCTCAATCCACTTTCCGAACAGGGAAGCATCTATCCAAGATGGACTAATTTTCAAATTTAAAGATGAATCTCTTCAATAATGTTTTCAGTGCTCCCTCCTAACTTGGAGAGTCATTTCTTCCTTTTTCAATAAGAAGTAAGTTGTTTCCACGAGCTCTAGCTTGAGTGCGCAAACTCTTTCATCTTGGATAGAAGCTTTACCAAAATGTTTGCTTATCTACTCATCTGTGGAGATATGTATTGGAGAATCATTTTCTCCTTTCTGAACTTCATCATGGATAATGTAATGCTTGATTTCAAATGTACTTTAGTCTGGAACACTGTGAAGGCTTCATGTAGATTTGAACAATAGAGTATATCATAGTTGGAAAGTTGGAACATATCCATGTGGCACTTCTTCTTTCATCATGAGATCTAATCTACTGAGTAGTCATCTTTATAGGAAATCTTCACCACGCTTCTGCTGTGCACTGGAGGTTCTCCACCAAGTTATCTTCTTCTATCTGGTACATGAGTCTCTTTCTGGTATGCCTCAAGGTCTTGAGATTTCTCTTCATATGCTCTTTATTCAATTTCTCTGGAGAACATTCTTTGCATTCATCTGATGTAGAATTCTAACTCATGGATGTCACGGATGATATAATGACTTATGTAGAGATAAGTTTGGCTTACTGGAACAAGTAATCATCATAGTCTTCTCCCTCCATCTGGGAGAACCTCTGGTTCTAGATTTTGCAATTCTTTTATTCATAAGTCTTCCATACACAGTTCTTCATCGCGACTTTCAGTTCTTCTGCTTTGATTTCTTTTAGTGAGTTCATATCTTACTGGTAATCTTGTGATTCTTGATACAATGACTGGTTGTTCTGGTTCCTCTTTCTTTCTTGGAATCCTCATGTCCTTGTTCATGTTTTTCTTTAACTCTTGGTTCCATGGAGTTTCTTATAGATTCCATGCCCTAGAGATTCCACTGCTTCCTTTCATCATAGGATCACGGATCTAGATGGACAACCAGGAATACTTTAAGGCTTCTCTTTGAAGAAGTCTTCTTCTGCGGTTGAATTGAACACATACTGTCTTTTCATGGCTACTACCATATATATTTCATCATCTTCAATGGATCATAGGATTAGCTCCCTCCTAACCCTTGCTTCATGTAAGAGTGCATATAATCGGCTCTCTCCGTCTGACAGAATCCATGCTTCCATCTGCATCCTTATTGTCTTCTGCAATGTATAATAGAGTCCACGCTTACATCTGCGTCCTTATTGTTTTCTGCAATATATAATTTGCTCTCTTGTCTAATAGAGTCCACGCTTCCATCTTGTTGTCTTCTACAAAACGTCATAAGTCTTTTTCCAATTTCTTCTCAATTGCTTACTTCTTTCTGTTGTTGCTTCTATTGAGCTTCTTCATGATAGCTTCCACATGATTTGCATGTGTATTATCTAATGATATCCATTTCCATCTTGTTTGTTCTTCCATAGGTATAGTTCTTCTTAGAACACATTGTCTTCCAAGAGATAGATATACAAGATATGTATAGGGACGATGCAAACAAGATATGTACAGGGAC
>WSFP011326304.1:0-39994 GCA_009831015.1 Picea engelmannii
TATATATATATATATATATAACAGTTTAACGGTTATTTTATTAGGAATCCAGTGAACTTTTGGAATACATATAGATTAAAAAACTGATTATCTCTTGAAAGCTCAACAAGAGTTTTGATAGTTCAAACTAAGAATATAATTTATTCAAAATCTGTTTTTGTTGACTTTTTAGGAAGTGCATGTTAATACAAAATATAATAAGTATATATCATGACAAAACTTTTCATCCACTGTAAAAAGTCATTTGATGTTTTTGATTTTAAAATAGAAGGTATTTATTTACATTGATTATATTGTTATATTTGTAAATGCGAAAACACAAATATCATATAAGACAATTAATAAATACACATACAAGAAACATAGAGATTTATGTGGTTTACCTAAACATTGAGTTGCGTCCATCAAGTATAGGTATCGGTTGTCTTATTATTCAGATCAAGGACAACTCACTCACTCACCTCATCATTTCCTCAATTCCTCTTTATGCCTCTACGGGCTTACATCAATAATGAACAGAATTAGATTAGTTACATAACTATTTTCTAAACTTGTGCGTTCATACCAAATTTGTAGATTCGGTTGAACAAACTACTACAAAATAAGCTCCACTAAATGTGCTCATATCTACCAAATCTGGGAAATTCGTTGGCATATTCAACAATCTCCACCTTGACAACAATTAACCAGATACCTTGCTCCTTCCTTTTGTTCGTCACCTTTTCTGCAAACCAAGAGAAGCCAAGCACCAACGTAGCTTTTCTAACAGTACTGGTTTTGTGAACATGTTTGCGCAGTTCTCTTTTGTATGAAATTTCTCAAGAGAGACTCCACGTTCATCGATGACTTGTCTTACAAAATGGTACTTGATAGGTATATGTTTTGTTTTACTGTGGTAGGCTGGATTTTTAGCCAAGTGAATAGCACTTTGACTATCACAAAGTAACTTTACTTTGTCTTGCATCCTTCCGAACTCACCAAACAAACATTTCAACTAAACTGCCTCTTTGCGAGCATGTGAAGTAGCTACATATTTTGCTTCTGTAGTGGATAAAGCAACAATGCTCTGTAACTTTGACATCCAACTAATAGCTCCACCTACAAGAGTAAAGACACACCCTGAAGTCGACATTCTCTTGTCCAAATCACCTGCAAAATCAGAATCAACGTATCCACAGATTGATTCACAACCACTGTTATAGGTGATACAACAATCACTTGTGTCTCTCATATACCAAAGCACCCATTTCACTACTGCCCAATGCTCTTTACCTGGATTTTCCATATACCTGCTGACAACCCCAACTGCATGTGAAATGGTTGGCCTTGTACTAACCATCACATACATTAGACTTCCTATTGCATTAGCATATGGTATTCGAGACATATATTCCTTTTCTTCTTTTGTACTAGGACATAAACTTGAAGGAAGCTTAAAATGTGAAGCCAAACAGATTGATATTGGTTTCATATCGTTCATACCAAACCTCAAAAGTATCTTCTCAACATACTTTTGTTGTGACAACCAAAGCTTACCATTCCTCCTGTCTCTGAATATCTCCATGCCCAAAATCTGTCGTGTTGCTCCTAGATCTTTCATATTGAACGTCCTAGCCATATGAGTCTTTAACATGTTGATCTCAGTTATGCTTTTGCTTGCTAAAAGCATATCGTCAACATACAATACTAAAATAATGAATATGTCATTATTCAATTTCTTAAAGTAGACACAATGATCATACTCACTCCTTGTATAATTCTGGCTCACCATGAAAGAGTCAAATTTCTTGTACCATTGTCTGGGCGACTGTCTTAGACCATACAATGATTTCTTGAGCCTGCAAACAAATTTCTTGCTGCGATTCTGAACGAACCCTTCAAGTTGTTCCATGTAAATTTCCTCATCCAAATCTCCATGTAAGAAAGCAGTCTTAACATCTAGTTGTTCCAACTCCAAATCAAGGAATGCAACTAATGCTAACACAATTCGAATTGAAACAATCTTTACAACTGGTGAAAAAATCTTATGAAAGCCAACACCTTCTTTTTGAGAATATCCTTTTGCAACCAGCCTTGCTTTGTACCTTTCCACCTTATCATCAACACTCTTCTTCAGCTTGTAGACCCACTTGCAACCTACAATTTTTCTGTCTTTTGAAAGTTCTACCAGGTCCCATGTGTCGTTCCTCTCTAATGCCTTCATTTCATCCTTCATTGCTTCTTTCCATTTATCACTGTTAGAACCCTTCACAACTTCCTGATAGCACGAAGGTTCATCATCATTAGTACTTAAAGAAATCGATGAAACAAAATCATCATACCTTCTTGGAGGAACTCTGACCTGCGTAGATCTCCTTAGGGAAGTTTGTGGCTCATCCAAATTTTGTTGATTGTTATCATCAACCATGTCTTCTTCTGCAGGAAACTCTTCATGAACATCTTCAAAAACTTGTTCATGTTCACTTCCATCTGTATTTGAACTGGTTTCAAACTGAATATGTTGATACTTAGGTACTTCTTTCTGTTTCATTTGAACATCTACATCTGATTTGATGAGAGATGATTCATCAAATATTACATCTATGTTAATGGTGATCTTGTGGGCAGTAGTATCCCACAACCTGTACCCCTTAATACCATCACCATATCCAACAAAGATAAGCCTTTTTTATTTTGGATCTAATTTAGAACGTTGATGTTTAGGAATTAGAGCATAGGCTTCACAACCAAAATCTTTAATATTAGAATAGTGACAAGGATGACTTGTCCATACCTCTTCTGGAATTTTGCACTGTATTGTTGTTGATGGTGATCGATTCACCAGATAACAAGCTGTAGTCACTGCTTCTGCCCACAATTCCTGCTACAAGTTGGCGTTACTAAGCATACTCCTTGCTCTCTCTAGAAGAGTCATGTTCATGCATTCATCAACTCCATTTTGTTGAGGAGTATAGGCAATAGTTTTATGCCTATCAATCCCAAACTCTTTGCAATAGTTCTCAAATTCCATTGACGTAAATTCACCACCATTATCAGTTCTTAAACATTTAATGGATCTACCAGTGTTCTTTTCCACTAAAGCTCTAAACTACTTGAAAACTGTAAATACATCAACCTTACTTTTCAACATATAGACCCAAACCTTTCTAGAGAAATCATCTATAAAAGTTACAAAATATTATGATCCTCCATATGAAATAGTAGGGGATGGTCCCCAAACATCAGAATGGATATAATAAAGGATTCCTTCACTGGCGTGTCTTTTGGTTTTAAATCTCTGCATATTTTGTTTTCCATAAATACAGTGCTTGGATAAATCTAATTTTAAAGACTTTAGACTAGGAAGTAGCTTGCGATCAGATAATACCTTCAATCCTTGTTCGCTTATATGGCCCAACCATTGATGCCACAGTCGAACAGAATCATTGTCTTTCTCAGATACTACTGTCGCGTGATCTGACTCGGTTCTTCCTTCTAACAGAAAGAGGTTACCAACCTTCTTCGCTTTCATAACCAATAGAATTCCTTTGTAGACCTTCATAACTCCACCTTGAACAATACTCTTATATCCTCCAGTGTATAATACTCCCAAATAAATTAGGTTCTTCCTAGGATCAGGTACATGTCTCACATCAGTTAGTATTTTAACAGTTCCATCAAACATCTTAATTTGAATGCTACCAATTCCCACAACTCATTTCCCATGTAAACTATTCCATCATCTATAGACTGGTAAGTAATAAACCGGTGTCTATGAAGAGACATGTGATTTGAAGCACCATAATCTAATAACCACTGTTGATCATAATGTTAACCAATACTAATTGATAAAACTTCATCAGTCATACCTGAACCTGTTGTCGAACCTGTTTCAGTTGCGTTTGCTTCCTTCGTTTCTTTTGGAGAGTCTTCTTTGGAGGCTTGTTGTCGCTTCCAAAAATCCCTCTTCAAGTGTCCAGATTTGCCACAAAACCATCACTTAAGCTTGCTCTTTTTTCCCTTTGAATTTGACCGAGAGAAATCCCTCTGACCCTGTCCTCTTTCTTTAGGTCTGCCTCTGATCACCATTTCCTCAGATGTAGAGGTTCCTAAATTGGATTTCTTCCTTGTTTCCTCAGACAGTAAAGCTCCAACAATATCATCAAACTCAATAATTTCTATTGAACTGAAACTAATAAAGGTAACAAAATGATCCCATGACGTGGGCAAAGAACACAATAATGTAATTGCCTTATCTTCAGATTCGAATTTCACTCCCATGCTATCCAATTGGACTAAAAGAGTATTAAAAGTATTTAAATGATCAACTATTTTCGTACCTTCCTTCATGTGCAAACTGTACAGTTGTCTTTTCAAGAAGATCCTGTTCGTCAAGGATTCCGTCATGTACAGGCTTTCCAACTTCGTCCACAAACTGACTGTTGTCTTCTCCGAGGCAATATTGAACAAAATATCGTCGACCAAACATAGGCATATGGCACTCAGTGCTCTCGCATCCATCTCATCCCAGTCATCATCTTTTATGGTCACGGGTTGCTTTTCTTTTCCCAAAAGTGCCTTCACCACGCCTTGTTGCACGAGCAGATCGTGCATCTTAACCTTCCAGATCTCGAAATTGTTCTTTCCATTGAACTTCTCAATTTTGAACTTAGCACTCTGCGTCTTTGCCATTAGAGGAAACATTCCAAAAAACACCACTGCATGTAATAACCAGGGCCCTTTGAAAAAACAGTGTGGAGAAATAATGGTTAAACTTACAAGGTTTAATAAAATATTTAATAAAAAATCCTTTTACTAACCTTTCCTTTTATTTTAAAATAAAAAATAACAAAGGTCACATTTTTAACCATTATTCACTTTGAGATAATTAAAAAACACTTTTTAATTCCTCCACCTTTACTTTTTACCTTATACCTTTACTTAATCCTTTTACTCCATAAAAAATCTTTTACTTCATTCACCCACATTGACATGTTCACGCGTTTAAAAAAGAAAATTCAATTTTTTTTTTTGAAAAAACCCAAAATTTATTCATACCTTTCATACTTTGTAATTTTTCAAAAAGAAAAGAACATCGTGCGAATGTTGAAGAGGAGTCGCTGCACCTCTCGATACACCTAGAGTGCGACGATCTTAAAAAATCTCCGCACTGTACCACACAGCTGGACTGCGACGATTTAAGGTTTTCATTTGCGTGTGAAGTATGACTAATATGACGTCGCACCCTTTTAGAGGAGGGACCTGCGACGATGTTGAACTCGATGCACCTCACACAGATTTCACTCCTGTGGCTCCTCCGAGAATTGGACGTTCCTCCAACCAACTCTGATACCACTTGTTATATTTGTAAATGCGGAAACACAAATATCATATAAGAAAATCTATATATACGCAAACAAGAAACACAGAGATTTATGTGGTTCACCCAAACATTGGGCTACGTCCACCAAGCATAGGTATCGGTTGTCTTATTATTCAGATCAAGGAGATTACAACAACTCACTCACTCACCTCATCATTTCCTCAATTACCCTTTATACCTCTACGAGCTTACATCAATAATGAACATAATTAGATTAGTTACATAACTATTTTCTAAACTTGTGCGTTCATACCAAATTGGTAGATTTGGTTGAACAAACTACTACAAAATAGGCTCCACTAAATTTGCTCATATCTACCAAACCTGGGAAATTCGTTGGCATATTCAACATACATTTCCTTTTATAGATTCCTAAAAAAAAAGCCACCCCTTAAGACAATCCAACTCCTTTTTGGATAATGTATTTGCTTCAGTGTTGAATTCCCTCTGTACATGCATAAATTTGATTCCATCAAACTTATTTTTTAGACTCCTAATTTGATATTTCCAGGTGTTTAGATATAACAAGTTCATATTTGATTTGTCATTAATCTAGTCTATGACCACCTTTGAATATCTAACCACCATCATCTTGTTTATGGATAATCTAGAAGCAAAGTGTAAGATACCCCATAATCCCAAGATTTATGTCTTCATATTGTTTCCTTTACCACCAACAAAATGTTCTCTGAATAAATGATGTGAATTAATTTTAAGAAAGATATCTATGCCACAAAGATCATCAACAGTTGCACCATCAAAGAATCCTATTGGATTATCATAAAAAAAAACTAGATTAAAAAGGTAATCAATTTTATCAACTTCGCATGTCCGATTGAGTTCTTTGATAGAAAAAAAGATTTTTGTGACTATTCTGAAATCCTGTCTATCCCAATTTTCAAAGAATATATATATATATTCTAAAAAGTTTTAAGTTTTTTTATGTGTTGAAAATGGTAAAAAAAAATAGAATATTTAGAGTAAGTTATATTTGCAATTGTTTTATATGGTGCAAAGAGGCATAGCTTAAATTGTTTTAGATAGTGTTTAATTTGCTCAATTTAAATTTATAGTTTTATAAATTTTATTATAAGCGTTTGAATGTATATTTTTGTAAATTTAAATATAAAGTTTGGATGGTAAATAACACTACAAACATCTATTAATATCAACTATCATATTAATTTACATAATATATTATGTTTTTTTAATTAATTTTTTATTATAAATTATGTATTAATATCAACTACAACTATCATATTAATTTAATAATATATTATGTTTTTTCTAATTAATTTTTCATTATAAATTATCTATTAATATCAACTATCATTAATTTACATAATATATTATGTTTTTTCTAATTAATCTTTTATTATAAATTATGTTATGACATTGTATATTATATTTGGATATCGTTAAGTGTTTTTATGTTATTAGGTTTAATTTCAAAATTTTATGATTGATATTATAAAAAGTCAAAACATATCGGGTTAACATTTCATGTATTCAACAAATCATATTAAGTATTGATTATTTTATAAACAAATTTTATAATTGAATTAGTTAATGATCAAAATTTTTGTAATGTAAAATTATGTTTTTAGTAAATTGATTGTTTTGGTTTTGCAAAAAATAATATGCTTGTTATAAAAAAATCAAAGCTTTGTTTGCAACTTCTTACTTATGATTATTTATATTTGCAACTTTTTACTTATAAATGCTTATGATTATTTTAGTCACGGACATAGACCTTTTCCAAAATCTTGACAATCTTATTCTCTATGGTATTTTTCAACATCCCTTTCCTAAACAAAATCCTCTAATCTTTGACATAAATTGGGGTTTGGCCATTTGGGTTTTTCAGAGGTGTTGAAGGTTTAACAAACATTGCTACTTAGTATAAATAAGGTTGTAATATTATCATTAGCATTTTCTCCCAATGTATTTATGAAGTATGTGTGATGTAAAATATGATGTAATTGATGACGTTAATATTTGCATCAAATTTATGTCGTTTATGCATTATCTAATTCAACACACACTCTACAAAGTACAAAGTGCTATTTTAGAGATGAGTATAACAACACAAAATTTTATTTAGTATCATACTAACATCTTCTAGTGTAGGTTTTTTTGTTAAAAAAACACCCATGGACTCATCATTACATTGAGTTTGTGTCTTAGGAGTGTTATTTGTGTCATAGAAGCATCTAGGTGCATCGACATGAACATCGTTATTACTTATTAGTCATCATTACACCATCATATGTGCATCTTAATGGAGTTACTATAGCATTGATATTCAAAACTATTTAGTTATTTGAGTCATATTACCATCATATTAAAGTCCCCAATGTGTCATTAATATTTATTTTCCGTTGTGTTAGCATCATAATGCATCATTCTCGAGTCATGTTAGAGTCAATTTTGCATCGATATTATTTACTTTGGGTCGCATCGATGTATATTTAGAGACGTTTATGCATCAAAGTTGCATAATTGTAGCATCAAAGTTGCAATGCTATTATTAACAATGATTTGATTTAATTATTTTTATTAATTTGAATATTATTGCTTATTTAATTATTTTCATTTAATTTATTATTATTATTATTTAATTATATTATTGTTATTATTATTAATTGTTTACTTATTTAGATTACTTTAATTATGAATTATTATTTTTATAATATTTAAATATTGATGAGATTGATGATTAGTGTAAGTCTATTTTACAATGTATTCATCATTAGAACAAAAAATGTGTACATATAAACTCAATACCCCACTAGCATCTAGTCAATTTCACACCATGAGAGCAAAAAAATCGTTTATCCATAAATGTAATTTTGAAATTTTACTTTCAATCAATTTCACACCATGGAAGCAAAAAACCATGTATATATAAATGCATTAATGTTGAAATTTTAAATTAAATTGTAAAACAACAATGTTATTTTTTCTACTTGTCAACAAGTGGTACACTACCCTCCTTATAAGGATTAAATGTCATCTTTCTATACAACGTTTGCATGAAAAAGCATGTGCACATGTAAGTAAATCAAATGAATTTGACATTAGAAGTTGATTGAATTGTTGATAGTTCCCTCTTCATCTTCTGAAACATCCTCTTCTTCACTATATAGAAATGTAGTATACGAACATGAGTTCAATAAACTACAAATTTGATAACATTTAAAGATGTAATAAAAACATATAACTTAAACAATTGGCAATGCCCTCTGATCATTTCTAGTCACCCTCATCATCATCAGCCTAGAAGAATATAATGTATTTCAATCAATGAATGAATAACTCCAACTGTAGGTTAAAAATAAACACATAATTAACAATTAATTACTTGGGGCATGGGCTGCAAATTTGCACCAATCTTTCATAATAATTCTTCATGCAATACTTTAATTGTTCATTAGTTGGATCACAACTATAGTCGTTAAATGCAATAAGAGAAAACCATATTTAATAATGGTATATATTAAGCTAGTCTATTAGCATAATAAATTAGATTATATTGATAAACTTGCAAAGCATCCTCTAACCGAGGACCTCCCGACTTAACAAAAAAAATGTGTAACTTTTAATTTATTTGCACCTAATCATGCTTATACATAAGATAAGATAATTTTAGTTGAGTTTATCAATGTCCAACATTAAATGACCATGAGCGTAGGTCAATGGTACCAAAATATTACATCTGAGAGATAAAAAGTTAAAATCATATCGTTAACATACATTATTAAGTTATGTACATGAAATACATAGAAGAAAATATGTACATATAATTTGACATGAAAATTTGAAATACACATGCATAACATTAATATATGTAGAGAAACAAAGATAAACATCAAACCACTCTTTATATTAACTTAGTTTGTGTGAGTTGTATTTTGTTATGAGAAATTCACATTGTGGCATCCAATTACCATATTATGTCGAATATCTTCTAGCAGAATTATCAATGAACAATAATATAGATCCATCTCAAAATGTAGCCAGGGAGAGGTTAGAGGGGTTGGGAGAACAAGTTGCATTTAGTCTCCTCAAAATATTTTTCATTGCACTATGATGGAATCAGAAGAAGATGAGGATCTTAGACTATACACAATACTATGGAAGGTAGAAAGATTGAAATTATGTACATTTCAATGTATTTCCGGTCATGTTAGCATGCCACTCGTCTACATTCAATGAACACAACCTAAAATGAATTAGAATTTATTATCCCTTGCCTTAGTTGACCAAGTGATGTACTATGTGCATCCATGGAAGGATGGGGAGAGGATGCACGAGGCTAATGATTGGAAGGGGATGATTTAATGCTAGATGGAGTGGAACAAATATTTTTAGGGGGTGACATGTCTTGATGGGTGTGTGGTTATGAAACATGTGTGATTGGATTGTGATCACTATTTGGGGACTTTAATTGTCTAATTAAATAGATAATTAAGGTGTTCAATATAAATTGTCAAACCCAGGGAAGTTTTGTTATTGCAAGATAACTGTGCACAATCTATGCTAGATTATGGAAGAAATATTTATTCAAATTCCAATAAGAATCCTAATTGAAAGGTTGAACTTTAACACAAGTTTCTGACACAGTTGGAGCTTCTACATAATCAAAATAACACTTGCATAAATGAAATCCTGAACTGATGGGTGCATAAGAATCCTGGATTATTTATTCTAACTTTCTATTTTACTCTTGTAGAAAGAAACCCTATGCTACTTGCTGAAAGGAGACCTACTTAACTGTAGAAAAAGGAATTCACACTTTTGTTTTCAGAGATTAAATCTAAGGTAGGAAAGGAAAACAATTCTCCAGCGGTATCAAACAATTTTACTCTATTTCTCATGAGACAGATAGATGCACATTAAAAAGGACATAACTGACGGTAACAACAGATATATGCTAAAAATGTTAAACAGATCAATTATCCAAATCAAAGAAATTAATCTAAACAACAAAACAGAGGGGAGTCTGTGAGGAAGGTGGGCCCTTTCCCTCTCAATGAATCCACTCGAAAATAGACTACGGTAGGTTAACGAAACTCAATCCACTTCTTTATTAATTCGCAAAAAAAAGGTTCAGATACAATGTGCTCTTCTTCACTCTCTGTTCACAGCTAAAATTCGCTGATAATGATTACAAAGGCTCTGCTATTTAAAGACATAGTTATTCAGTTAAAAACAGACTTAGAACAACTTTGAGAATCAAAGAGTCTCAAGTTGTTCGTATGATATACAAAGTTTGTTAAACAATATTCATCATCAATGTGAACCAAAACGTGTAACAACCTTGAGGATCAGTCTTCATGATTTGAATTTGCATGAGGGACCAACTTCCAGGATCGGTGGATATCTATTGCAGCAGCTTCCAAAAATGGTGCGCAATTGATGTAGTCATGTAACAACATGTAGAGTTGGCGCACAGCTGTAACAACCTTGTGTAACAACAACGATCTTCCTTTAAGACTTGGCTGTTCTACATAGTTTAATCATTATTTTGAATATTCATGGATAAAATATGAGAAATGAGAAACGCTACCAATCCAACCTATTAAAGTGAATAAAATATAAAATCAAGATTAATGATGCATACCTTGGGAAAAAGGGTCTTAGAAACAATTAGTAGGCATTTAACATAGAATTGGTAAGGTTGAATGAGCAAAAGAGATGGTGAAAAAGGGACATTTTTGGGTCCTAACATGCCCCCCAATTGAAAACATTACATGTCCTCATGAAAACCTCATTCAAGCTTGACACTGAGTCTGAGTTAAGGAGGTGACTCCTCCAGTGCAAAAATTGCTAAGACAAGGGCTAAGTACCAGTATTGGAAAAACCTGTGTGTACCCCCAACATCTGCTATTTTCAAAAATCTATCTGTGTTGCTTTGTCTTTAAGAACAGAAGCAGGCTGAGTTGCTGGATTTACCGCTGGTAAGTGTAACAAAGTTGTTTGTTTTAAAGATGTTGGTAAACCAACAACAACTTTATGACGTCGATATCTCCTCTGGCTTACTGGTTCTTGTGGAATAGTAAGGTCACATTCTTCTTTTACTGAGAAATTGGCTGGTTTGTCAGCCTGTCCATTCATTGGTACTTGGACAATTTTATATCCTACCTGAAAATAGATATTACCACATTGGTAGCACATGTGCTCTTCATTTTCCTTCATAACAGTTGCTACCTGAGCTAATATTCCCAAAGTTGAATTCCCTGAGTTCCTTTGTTGAGCATCTTACAAGTCCTTGGTTAGGGAATTTAACTGTGGTTTGAGGTGGCCATTTTATTTTCTTAGTTCAACAATTTTGGCATTCTCAATACGTTGTATCTTCTTTTCAATCTAAGAAAATAGCTGAGGAAGTGGAACATCATCATTATCCTCTCTAGTTTCTGTAATTGGTTCTTGTGTAATAGTGACATCCAGGATGACTGGTTCTTGTGTGACAGCCTCTTCTTGGTCAGCTGGTTCTTGTGTGACAACTAATTTCGGGGAAGAGGTTGGTTCTTGTGTAACAACTTTGTTTTGAACAACCGAGGATAATGGGCGAATAATGGGCACTGCTTTCTCTATATTTTTCCATCCAACTGCAGCTTCAACAAGTCTTTCCGACCTAGTTCTCCTTTTTGGTAAGGTAGATATAAAAATAGAAGATCTCTTATTAGGTTCAGGAGAAGGAGGGTGTTCTTCAATAAACAAGCTAGAAGAAGCAAGGAGTTCTTCAACAACCATACAAGGAGGAAATTATGGGATGCTGGGGTCTGGTAATATCTGTACCTCGTCACCTGACGAAGGATGTACAGAATCATCAAGTAGAGACGATGATTCTGGTGCAACTCGTTGACATTCTTCCTGCAAGGATGAAATAGTGTCTTGGAATTCCTTACATAAGGTAAAACCAGGAATTCGTACCTCCATAAAATCAGTGAGACTTTCACTTAGATTGGTATCATTGATATCAAAATCTGGAAGTGTTTGAGTATCAGCAAGACACTCCGTCCCAACAATTTTTTCGATATCTTTCTGAGATTTCCTTCGAGATCAACGTTTTATTTTCTGAGGCAATTCAGTGGCATTGACAGTAGGGGTTTGAACAACTGTTGTTGCAATAGAAGGATTCTGAGTTATTGTTGTCTCAACAAAATAAGTATTTGTCATGCTTTCAGTTATAATGGGGGCCTGAACTTCTGTTGCAATTAACTTTTCTGGCCTAGTTCGCTTCCTCGGTAAAGTAGAAACATGAGCAAGAGTTGCTCGTTTCTTAGCTTTAGGAGTAGAAGCGAGTTTGTTAACAACCTCCATTGCGGACAGGGAATAAGGCTCTTGAGGCTCAATTACCGTTGTATCAGTAAGGTTGGGCCGTTGTTCTGGATGAACACTGTCGAGTCATTTTTGAACTGTGTGGGAGGTGCTTCTGATTTTGCGTTTGGTGTTCACAGTGGGCTTACGGGAAATTACAACCGAGGTTTTAACTACTGGTGTAGTTGAGGGTACAGGAGTTGACTGTTCTGTGTTGGTTGTAACAACAGGCGTAGCGGTTGACTGGTCTGGGTTGGCTGTAACAACAGGCGCAAAATTGGGTTGTTCAGGGTTGGCTGTAACAACAGGCGCAAAAATGGGTTGTTCAGGGTTGGTTGTAACAACAGACACATAAATGGGTTGTTCAAGGTTGGCTATGGAAAAAGGAACAGTATATGGCACAAGCACTTCAGGTAATAGGTCGTGAGGGAGTCCCATTCCTCTTTGAATCAACAAGGCTATGAGTCTATGATTGGAAAGACAATTCATGGGGTACTTGGATCGTTTGACGAACTGAGCCATATCATGAAAAGACTAAAGAATATAATAAGGCATGTTGATTAATTTATGATGTCTCAAATGGGATAGAATGATAAAGTTAGAAAAATAAACAACTTGGTATCGTCCTTCACAGGTAATGTACCTTTTGATAAATTCAACGACTTTCCCCCAGGGTGCTGGTAAGGAATTGACATCGACACCGTGGCCCTTGGTCTGCACATGCTCATCGTTCACGAGAAAATCTTGCTCTGCTTTGGGAAGATGTTCTTTTCTGCTAAACCACCTATTGCCTGTTATGGGAAATCCTGTAACAACAGCCACAGATTCCTCTGTCACTGAAATTCTCACCCCGTTCACTATTGAATACCCTTCTGTAAGGTTCTGGTTGAACTCCAATACCTCTGCTTCATTGAACCTCTGCAACTTCTTGAAATAAGGAATCCATCCGGCCTGTAGAAAAATTTGGTAAACATCTAGGTGTAGCAACAACACATCCATATTTTCTGGCTCATATCTCACAGCGGATCCTCCCATGATGTCGTTTGGAGTCTTAACAGACACAAAGAAGAAGAAACCAAAACCTCACTAGAGTCACAACAAGTTCGAACGAGGATTTCATAAAGAAAAGAGTGTCTCATTGAAAATAAGCGTGGTCGAAAAGGTGGTGGAGG
This sequence comes from Picea engelmannii, assembly GCA_009831015.1. NCBI lineage: Eukaryota > Viridiplantae > Streptophyta > Pinopsida > Pinales > Pinaceae > Picea > Picea engelmannii. The sequence goes on from WSFP011326304.1 coordinate 13,861, forward strand.
TGTTTATAAAATGATATTTTGAGAGTATGTCAGCATGGATGTCTTCCCCCCCCCCCCAACTAATTTGATTGGTTCAGGGTGCAACGAATTTAGGACAACCGACAAATAGGCATTGAAACTTGCTTCAATATCTTACATCACTTGGACACGTTGGTTTAGTAATCATACCTCATAACTTACCGCACGAACTGATCTGTCTAAGTAACTACACTATCCAACCACCATTTGATCCGAGTGGAATGGATGTAATAATGAGAGATGTCTCTCGAACGTGAGAAATGACGATATGACAAGTGGAGCATAAGTGGAGTCCTTTTTGTGGTTGAACAGTTTAGAAAGCTGCGGATGTGGAGTTAAGAAATGATGAAGCGACCCTTTTGGGACAAAGAGAGCATAAAATATTTTTTGAAAAATGGCAGAAATATTGACAAAACAACAATGTTGTCATATGTAGAAATGGCAGAAATGCTAAGAAAATAGACAAAAGGAATGATAGCAATAGGTGTATCAACAGATAGTTTGGCCGAAACTATGGCATTAGGTGTAACTGTATGCAAGGCAAAAGAGTCGGGAACAGGTGTAAAGCATGCAAATCGGCCAAAAAGGTGTAACAACATGGAAATCGACCAAAGGGTGTAACAACATGGAAATCGACCAAAGGGTGTAACAACATGTAAATCAACCAAAGTGTGTAACAACATGTAAATCGGCCCGAACACAGAAGTACTTAGTTTTTAGGAAGTTTTTCAACTTACAAAAAATAATCCTTTGGCTTCTTCCACTGTAATATACCTTGTTGTTCTTCAGTTTATCTGCACACAAACAACTGTCTGATACCTTTCTAGGTTGAATTTATTAGAAAAGAAGAAAAATAGAGAAATGAAATGTGTGAAACAAAATCAGAAAATTTCAAATTTGCACAACTTATTTATATACAAAATTTTATTTGAAAGCAAAATGTCCTAAAGTTCAGAAGGGGAAGGAGCAGGCTACGTTCCCTTTAAAAATTGGTAATCTGTATCAACGATACATCTGGATTTAAATTCTTCCTTGGAAAGTGGACACTGATACAGGCGCAAGCGATGACCATTTGCATATAACTATGTATTGGATCCGTCAACAGTAATTAACTTGACTGTCCCATTGGGAAAAACAATGTCTACCTTGTAAGGTCCAAGCCATAGTGTACGCATCTTACCCTGAAATTCTTTAAAGCATGAATCATACAATAGAGCCCAATCCCCTTTTTGGAATAATTTCTTCTTGATGACTCAGTCATGCCATTTTGTTCTCTATTGTTGAATCACCGTGGTTTGATGAATAGCGTCCAAACACTTTTCATCAAGATCATTGAGTTGCTGCAGTCTATCCTTCTGTGCCATAGTCAAGTCGAGGTTGACTATTGATGCAATTCTTAAAGTTTTGATTTTTAATTCAATGGGGAAAACAAGGCTTTTTCCATATACAAGCTCATAAGGAAAAAAACCAGTTGTGTTCCTCCAAGTAGTTCGATAAGCCCATAGAGATTCATGCAATATGTCAGACCAATCCATACGATGTTCTTTCACTGTCTTAGTAAGAATATATTATATGACTTTGTTGGTACTTTCTACTTGGCCATTACCTCATGGATGGTATGGAGAAGTTGTTCTATGTAAAACATGATATTGACTGAGCAGGGATTCAAACTTATGTGATGTGAAAGGGGGTCCTCCATCAGTTAGTAATTCTCTGGGAATTCCAAACCTAACAAAGATATCTTCAAACAATAATGCTAAGACATCTTCTTCTGAGGCCCTGATGAGTGCTTTTGCCTCCACCCACTTGGTCATGTAATCTGTACAGACCAATATATAAAATTTCTGATTAGAAGGTGGGTTAATGGGCCCTACAAAGTCCATGGCCCATCTCTTAAAAGTCTCTAACACTACTTGAGGCTGGAGAGGCATCTCATCCCTATGATTTGGATGACCCATTCATTGGCAACTGTCACAGGCCTAGACATACTTCTTGGCATCTTGAAATATGGTGGGCCAAAAATAGCCCATCCTTAAAATTTTATGTCCAGTCCTTTTATCAGCAAAATGACCCCCACAAGGGACATCATAGCAATATTTGAGCAGCTCATAAACTTCATCATCCCTCACACATCGCCTAATTTCTTGATCCAGGCCTATGTAGAAAAGGTATCCCTCTATCCAACTATACCGAGCACTCTTTTGAATGATTTTCCTTCTTTCTCTTGGGGATAGATGTGGAGGTACCTTCCCTGCAACCAAGTAATTAGCAATGTCGGCATACCAAGGTGAGTGAGAATATACTGCAAACAAATGTTCATCTGGAAAGGATTCATCTAATGGTGAATTATCATCATTTATATGCAGTATTGAGAGAAAATCAACAACCACATTTTCTTTCCTTGGTCTATCTACTATAGTGATGTCAAATTCTTGAAGTAATAACAACCATATTGTCAATATGGAATTATTAATAGGTTTATTCATCATATATTGAATTGTTGTATGCTCAGTATGAATAAAGGTAGGATAACCAATGACATAATGCCTGAATTTATTGATTGCATAAACTACTGCCAATAATTCTCTTTCAGTAACTGTATAATTTAACTCAGTAGGAGCCATGTTCTTGCTGATATAGTAGATAGCATAGGGTTATTTATCCTCATGTTTCCCTAGTACTGCACCAATTGCAGTGTCCGAGGAATCTGAAGAAATGTTAAAAGGAAAAGCCCAATTGGGCCCTCTCAAAATGGGAGCTGTAGATAATTTTTGTTTCAGATTTGTAAAAGACAATTCACAATTGTCAGTCTAATGAAAGTCAACATCTTTTGTTAATAGGAAAAACAAGGGAGAGGCAACTTTGGAATTTTTTTTAATGAATCTCGTGTAATATCCAACATGCCCTAAAAAAATTGTTACCTCTTTCTGAGTTGTTGGAGTTGGAATGTCCAAAATTACCTGGATTTTGGCTGGGTCTACCTGAATTCCTGCATAAGAAATGAAGTGTCCCAGCACCACACCTTCGCTCATCATCATATGGCATTTTTTTATGCCTAAAGAAATATGAGACTGTATACATATTTTGAGCACTTTTTCCAAATTAGTCAAAGCTTCATCAAAATCAATACCATAAGGTGTAAAATCATCCATGAATATCTCCATACAGTCATTCACCATATCAGAAACAATACGAATTACAGCTCTCTGGAAAGTGGCTGGTGCATTACACAAGCCAAATTGGAGAACCTTGTAGGAAAATGTACCCCAAGGGCTGGTAAAGGTGGTCTTATCTTGGTCCCGTGGAGCAATTTTTATCTGGTTATAGCCACTAAATCCATCTAGGAAAGAGAAAAAAAAATTCCCAGCTAGGTTGTCTAGAACCTGATCGATAAATGGAAGAGGGAAATGATCCTTCTGCATGGCCTTATTCAGGGCTCTATAGTCCACACACACTCTCCACTTACCATTATTTTTAGGTACAATAAGCAACGGTGAAACCCACTCGCTGTCTGATATAGGATAGATGAATCCAGCATTGAGAAGTTTTTGGAGTTCCTCTTTAACCATTTCTTTAAGATTAGGGTTCATCCTTCTTTGGGGTTGGAAAATGGGTCAACATTCTTCCTTGATGTATATATGGTGGGTGCATAGTTAAGAAGAAATTCCTTTCATATCCATGTAATCCCAGGAAAATGCCTCCTTATATTCAATTAGTAACTTCACCAATTGGCGAGTTTTAGCAATAGATAAATCGGGATTGATGTTTAGGGTTTTTCCAGGTTAGATTTCTAGAGTGATGCTCTTAGAACTGACTTTGGGAAATAATTCAGCTGTTGTTGTTTCAACATTTGCTGTTACGATGTTTGTTGTTACAACTTAATCGAATTGATTTACAACAGTTTCAGAGAACATTTATGGGCTCATCTCTTCCTGGGCAATAGAGTCGAAGATTACAGTCAATCGATGGTGTGTGTTCTGTGTAAAAATAGAGGGGTCACAGATAAAACAGTTGATTAACTCATCCTCTGTCTCATATTTGAAACTTACGGATTTTCCTATGGTTAACACAGGCAGAGCACTTTCATCCTCAGTGTCTATCCATAAAGAATTTTTGGGTTCCATACTGGGTGTAGCATGAGGATACAGGGTAAGTTTTTTTGTGTCATAACCATCAGAGATGGTCATGGAAGCATATCTACAACTAGTGAAGGCATCAACTGTAGCTAACCATGGTCTTCCTAGGACTAGAGGGTGGCCCCCCAGATGGGTTTTGGGTTGCAAAATGACAAAATCAGTAGGATACTCCCATGAATCAACTGAAATGACTAAATCATCGATTACTCCTTCTGGTCTGAGGGTGGAACGATTAGCTAATTCTAAAACAATAGGAGTAGGTCGGACTTGTGTTCTAAGTTGCATCAATTGTGTAGTTTCTATTGGAATAATATTAATTTCCGCCCCTAAGTCAACTAACACATGGGGAATAGGTGTTTGTCCAATTTCGACAGTGACTGTAGGGTTTCTTGGTTCACCATATTTAATGGGTGGTGTTTTGCGTAGCATCAGTTCAGACAAGTCCCCCACTACTTGCAATGTGAGGGGGTCCCTAGGTTTCCTTCTAGGTCTTCTGATACATAGATCTCTCACAGTCTTGGCATAAATAGGGACATCTCTAATCACTTGCAATAGTGGAATGTTAACATGCAGGTTTTGCAATTCTTCTAAGAGATTGAAGGATGGCAATTCCACACTTTTGGTAATTTCTAGTCTTTCAGGGAATGGGGGTTTGCTGATTCTTTAATAGGTTGGTCAATTTCTTCTGTATTGACATATGGTTTTTCCCCCGATTCCTTGTCTAATTCTGAAGATAGAGCATCTTCAATTATGGGCTCGACTATTCTCCCTGATCTTAATTTTATCTCATCACAAGGCATAGGAGTGATAGACAGAGATGGCACATTATATATATCAATATTCTGAACGGCCTTATTATTTGGGTTTGGGTTAGGTTGCATAGGCATCTGAGGTCGTAAGGGAGGATTGTTCTGTGGGGCATTGGGAGGTAACTGTAGCTGTTGCTGCTGATACTAGGGTTGTAACTGTTGTTGATAGAGGTTCGGTCGATGGTTTTGATAGCTAAGCTGTTGTTGAGGGCCTCTCCAATATGGGTTCCAATTCCCATGGTGACTCTGTTGTTGGGGCATAGGTAACCATGCATTGGAATCCTGATAAGGAGGGAGAATTCAATTTGGAGGGAGAGCATTCATCTGGCTATAAGGTAGTTGATTGTTCCAATAATTAAGTGATGTAGGAGAGAATTGAGAGTTCATACCTTGGCCTCTTGGCTGCCATTGTATTCTTTGTGTAATTAGATAGGCAACCTCCGCTTCTTCATTAGTCACCTTCATTGATGATTTTACACCTGGTAAAGAGGGAAATTTGTCAGTAGGATGATCCAATTCACAAATAAGACATATCTGAACACTGTTCAGTGGGCATTCCCTTTTCGGATGTTTGTCTCTACACTTTGGACAGGAAATGGACAATGCCTTTTCTGCTTCTGCTTGTTTTTGTTTAATCTGCAAAGTATCAATTTGTGAAGCAAAAGAGTTAATCATTTCTGTTTTGAAATCTTCTAATAAATTACCTATTTCTGCTCTTGTTGCCCCTCCATTGGCTGATTTCTGTACCCTTGAAAAAGTGGTATCCTTGGTAACTGACTTATTCCTTGTAGTTCCTCAAGAAAATCTCTTGCAAATATTTACAATGTCTTCATAGGATTCCTTAGATATATCTCCCTTGCCAAGCATATTCATCATGTCTAAACAATCATCTCTAACCCCTTTTAGCAAAATAGTTTTCAGAATGTCCTTACTCACATCTGGATGTCCAGACCTTTGTAGATTGTACTGGAGTCACTCTACAAAATCTTCAAGGTCTCATCCTCTTTCTGAGACATCTTGAACAGTTCCTCCCTTCGTTCTCTTGTTCGATAGTAGTCTTGGTACTTGTTCAGGAAAATCTGCGTCATCTATACCCATGTTGAGATATTCTCTCCTCCAAGGCTCATGAACCATCTTAACACATTTCCCTTCAATGTGGTTGGAAATAGTTTAAGTTTCTATGTAGTAGTAGTGTAGTCATAGCTTCTACATAGAATATCAAATTCAAACAGAAACTCATCTGGATCCTCAATAGACAATCCATGGAAATTTGGTAGGGTTGAAAGAGATATGTTCTTCATAGTATCTATCCCCCTTGTAGGAATATTAGTAATAGGAAAAACTAGGGTAGAGATAGTATTTTCATCATTTACCTAATCTTCATTGTTCCGTGGCTCCTCTTGGTTGAACTCCTCTTCATTATCTCCTTGATTTTCGATGGTTTCTCTCTCATTCCACTCAATACGGTAAGCATCCCACTCCTCCTTAGTGACTATATGTCTGTTAATATGATAAACAACTTATTCTGGTCTTTCTCTTGGCCGAGCTATACTTCCTCGATCTTCAATATTCTCCAGCGTTTCTTGCTGATTTGTTGGTGAAAAACTTTCAGCTTCAGCCCTTGATGAAAGCGATGCTTCGAACTGGGGCAATTCTGATGACTGAGGAATTTGTTTCCTTGGAGGATTTGAAGGGCAGAAGATAGATTCTAAAGAAGAATCTGCTCTGGCTATAATCTCATCAACAAAGTTTGGTCTTCCCACTGCAGGGTTCCTTCCTCCACGTCCTCTGGTACCTGCAAGGTTAGTATTTTTGGGAATACGTCCTCTTGTTTCTCAATTCATGTAGACTTATTAATTCCTAATAAAACAAAACTATTTTACTTACAAAAATCTATAATTATCTTCCTTGGCAACAACGCCAAAATGTTGGGCACTTTAATTGTCTAATTAAATAGATAATTAAGGTGTTCAATACAAATTGTCAAACCCAAGGAAGTTTTATTATTGCAAGATAATTGTGCACAGTCTATGCTAGATTATGGAAGCAACATTTATTCAAATTGCAGTAAGAATCCTAATTGAAAGGTTGAACTTTAACACAAGTTGTTGACACAGCTGGAGCTTCTACATAATCGAAATAACACTTTCATAAATGAAATCCTGAACTGATGGGTGCATAAGAATCCTGGATTATTTATTCTAACTTTCTATTTTACTCTTGTAGAAAGAAACCCTGTGCTACTTGTTGAAAGGAGACCTACTTAACTGCAGAAAAAGGAATTCACACTTTTGTTTTTAGAGATTAAATCTAAGGTAGGAAAAGAAATCAATTCTCCTGCGGTATCAAACAATTTTACTCTAATTCTCATGAGACACACATATGTGCATTAAACAAGACATAACTGACTGTAACAACACATATATGCTAAAAATGATAAACAGATCAATTATCCAAATCAAAGAAATTAATCTAAACAACAAAATAGAGAGGATTCTGTGAGGAAGGTGGGCCCTTTCCCTTTCACTGAATCCAATCGAAAATAGACTATGGTAGGTTAACGAAACTCAATCCACTTCTTTATTAATTCGCAAAAAAAAGGTTCAGATACAATGTGATCTTCTTCACTCTCTGTTCATAGCTAAAATTCACTGATAATGATTACAAAGGCTCTGCTATTTAAAGACAGAGTTATTCAGTTGAAAACGGACTCAGAACAGCTTTGAGAATCGAATATTCTCAAGCTATTCGTATGATATACAAAGTCTGTTACAAAATATGTTAAATGATCTTCATCATCAATGTGAACCAAAACATGTAACAACCTTGAGGATCAGTCTTCATGATTCGAATTTGCATGAGAGACCAGCTTCCAGGATCGGTGGATATCTGTTGCACCAGGTGTAGCATCTTCCAAAAAGGGTGCACAATTGTTGTAGTCATGTAACATCATGTAGAGTTGGCACACAACTGTAACATCCCTGTGTAACAACATCGATATTCCTTTAAGACTTGGTTGTTCTACACAATTTAATCATTATTTTGAATATTCATGGATAAAATATGAGAAGCACTACCAATCCAACATGTTAAAGTGAATAAAATATAAAACCAAGATTAATGATGCATACCTTGGGAAAAAGGGTCTTAGCAACAATTAGTAGGCATTTAGCATATAATTGGTAAGGTTGAATGAGCAAAAGAGATGGTGAAAAAGGGACATTTATGGGTTCTAAAAATCACAAGGATACAAAAAGGTATGCTAACTTGAGTGGGAGTTTAAGTATCCTTTTATTACAGGGAAAAGGATTTAGAGAAACCCAAATTATTTCTTCAAAGAATGAACTTGTATCATCTAAAAAAGCATGCAACAACCATTACATTCCTATCAACAAGGTGGGAAAGCCTTATCCAGATGCATATAGTTATCGTGATACCCAATTCAAAATTCTAAGAGAGGATCCGTTAGCACCTTATATAGAAGCCCCTAAGAAAATAAGAAGTAATTCTAAGCCAATGTAGCAGAGAATCTTATGTGATAATGTTAATCTCATATGATGAGATCAAATTGTTTGGCATTGGCATGAAGTTCATGCTATACCCTTCTTCTATGTCTATTCATAGAATATTTATGGAGGATCATGAGTTTTCTATAAATATTTGTCTTTGATATTGTTTTAACCTAGATTCATTCATTACGTAGAAGAAATGAAGAAGGAGAAGGATACAGAGAAGAAGGGGGAAAATAATATCCACCAATAGTATTTGTATTTAAAATCCCTCTTGGAACCCTATCTAAGCTTGTACACCTTTGGAAGTCATCCTTAGAAAAATAATCGATATTCTTAAAGAAAGGATATACTCCAATAACTTCAGTTTTCATCCTATGATGCCTATAACATTCATTAAATCCCTTATAAGCATTATAAAATACAACAACACCATTGTGAAGCCTGTGGACAAAGATATAGGATTCAGCATCCTCGAAAAATCTTTGTATGTTGTTATAGGAATCAAAACATATCTTACCCTCTACCTGGGCAACAAATATGGAGTAAATTATTTTGGATCACTAAGAAGTATCCTAATTATCTAGAAGATATTGGAGGTTTTTTTCTAACAATTCCTTTAGAGGCATCAATGCTTGTGGATTTTACTTTCTTCCCAAAATTCATAAACTTATAATTGTGGAAAGATCGTTATGTAGTTACAATGGGTATATGCTTGAGCCTATATCTAGATATATTCACCATACTTTTTTTCACATTCTTATGAAGTAGAAGATGGTACCATCTTATAGACTCCTTCATGTTCAAGCAAATTTATGAAACTAAGTTTTCTCTCGGTACCAATCTTTTCTCTTTTGACATTGTATGTCTCTAGCCAAGAATTGTCATTTGAAATAAGACTCGATTTCTTGAGATAAATTATTACAAAGCATCTTAATAAGAAGAAAGGTATAGGCAATTTATAAAAACAACCTTGTCTCTTTCCAAATTAGTGCTTATATAACTAGACATTGATAATATCTCCTACAATAAAATTACAAGCATTATTTTGGGGAGCAACTTTATTATAGTATATGCTTATCTCTTCCATTGTGATACTAAGAAAACTCAAGAAGAGAATTATGATATTCATCACCTAAAATTTTACAATATAGATATTGATGATTCCATTGGAGTATGGCAAAAAATGGAAGAGGAATTGCAAGACTCGTATAGTCAATATAGTAGCTTGTATCAAGAAAATAAAAGAATCACTCTTATCTCTTATCACTTATGGATTTAGTTGTGAACGCTTTATTTGAGAACATGATTTCGCCATCTCAAGATTTTTTTTCACAAGGTACAATGACCAAAAGTCTTCAAATTATTATAAATAATTCATTTTTCATTTTTCTTCATGACAACCTCACCATCAAAATAACGCACTTATCATCAATGAATTTCATAGATATTTTTTTAGAGAAAAAGATTCTAAATACTTCATTATGTTAAGGAATTTATTCTTCAAATTCCTTCGATCTAAGGAATGGGGTTTTATGTAATATTTCAAGTTCTTCATAGCATATCACTTATTCATTGGTTATCCATTAATCGTTTCATACGAAGTTACTAGTCATCTTTTCTTTAAACTTTGAATTCTTTAAATTTGTGATAAGTCTCCTCCAAATAAAGTCTCCTCCAAATTGTAAATGTTGAACATCTCAAGCTATTTTGAATTGGGGTGATTAATTTGCCAATGAACTTGGGGGCCAACTTCAAATTTCCATTATCACTATGAACTGTATGGTATAATGGTTGAGTTCTTGGATGTAAGCATTTACATTTGAGTCTGCAAGTAATGTCATTGTTGTAATTGCTCCTTCCAATAGTTGATGGGATAGATTTTGTCCTTCATAAAAATATTGAATTGGTTGCATGTTATGCCTTGAGTAGGGTTCATTGAATTGGTTGCATGTTATGGATTGAGTAGGGTTCATGCAAATTCTCTTTCCATAAAAAATCTTCTTAGCACATGCACAATATTGTGAATGTGACTTTGTCTCCATTTATGTATTACTGCATCTCATAATATGAATCAAGATGCTTCATTTAGTGGGAAAGTTGTACAGTGCCATTTGATCGTCATATGGTGGAATTTCTACCTTGGTCTATAGTCTAAGAGAAGATTTCAATTTGAAAATGGTATTGTGTCTCCCCTTCCCCTTGATTTCATATTGGAATGGTTCATAATGATTCTAAGAGGATTACCAATCTACAATTTTGCAACAAAATTTGTTAATATTTTGTGACATTTGAGTGGTATGGGTTATTTATTTGTCCTTTTTTCCACTACATTGAGAATACCTTCCTTGACATCTTCAATTGTGAAAATCATTTTCTATCTCCTTTTTGTGAGAATGGGTACCATATAACATATAAATAACTATTACTATTACAATTAACTTCTATGATACCAAATTGATCCAAAAATACACTAGTAAATTGAATACAACCACAACACACATTAAAGTAGGAAATTTAATTCATATTTATGAGGTGATCGAAAAATTAAGAAAATCAACAAAATTGAACATTCTTACACATTAGTACAAATATTTTCATAACAAACCACTGTTGGCTCTCTTGCGTGCATCCTTTTTAACGTCATGGGGTTGATGACCCATGGTTCATCCATATTTGACCAAAAACAATCCCAAGGCATCGACATATTAATCCTTAGCCAAAGACTGAAGAAGGTCTCATCGAGACGCCATGAGAATCATAGAGACCACATAGTCTTGTGTCGGTGATGAAGGGTTGATTACACATGGAATCTATTTAGGTTGACATTCATACATTCCATTGCAATATGATTAAATACTAACAACTTGTAACAAAAATATGTACATTCATTGGACACATAATCAACACATCAAAGGACATGCATTGCTACAACTTTATTATATTCATTCAACTAGTCACATACATAAATCCTGAGACTCATCAAGTATCAGAAACAACACTCTATGCTCTCATACGTGCCATTAAAAAACTAGACTCACAACCAAATTCCTTACAAAACATAGCCAAACTCCTTACAAAACATGATCTTAGAGTGAACCCGCTAAATGAACATGAACAACACTCTCCACAATAGCAATTGACAACTGATCAATTGATCAACTAACGAACTGACTAATTGACCAACTCCTTCTCTATCATCGTTGCTCCCTTTTGTTTCCTTCTCTTCTCTAGCGCTTTGTCACTTTAAGTTCTTCTCCACTCACTCTACCGACTGCTAGTCCTACATGCTAATTCCACCCACATGAAATCCATTTAGCCTCTTTGGAGTCATGGTAGTATTGACTACCTTTCCAGCTCAACCCTTAACTGCTCCACGATCTCTCGTGCTGCATGAAGTAATCATTCAAAAATATTTCCCAAAGATGATTTTCTTGATTTTGGCATGCATGTAGTGTCTTCTTGATTTATGGAACACAATGTAGAAAATATGGAATGCATAGAAAAACTTGGACTGGCAAACACTCCTTGTGTCATCCACTGCACAGTTATTGGTGTGCATGTAGAACTATAGCGCGCTAAAAAATGTAGTGCACGCGCGCAACCTTTACCCAAAACTTTGGGTGCCAACAAGCCCCCACCACTATTATTTGGCTTGTCCTCGAGCCAATGGCCTCATGGAATGACTAATGTTGGAATTGGGTAAGATAAAATCATCAACATTGTAATACCAAAGCATCAAACCAAGTTGTGGTTGTAGCCAGACATAGGTCTTGGAATGAATCGAGAATTCTTCAAGGTAAGTGATGGATTTGGACTTCAGTTGTTTAGACACTCGAACCCTCTATCTTCGAGGGTTTATGGAGTTGTTAGTGAGGGATATTTTTGAAGCACACCATCTAGAATATTACCCCCTAACTAAACCAATCTCTACAACTAGAAATTGGCCCAGTTACTCGGTGACCTACGAGAAGTAGATCTCGAGGAAAGAGCCCCATCGGTGGAGACCACCATCATCCTCCTATCTCATTGAGCTAGATATAGAGTATGGAAGACATGAGATACCAAAACTAGTGGAGATGGTAACCCACAACATTGGGCTACCCACTTCAACAAAGGTGATTATCCATGGCGACATGCACACCTATTCCTGGCTCAGAGAGTTGGCATACCGTCACAACTTTAAAGGCCAATTAAGGGAACAATGTGGAAGTAGGATGTATCTTGTCGATGAATAAGAGTTTGGGACCCCTACCCAACATCTATGTTCAAACTGTCAACCATCGCGAGAACTAGATTGTTGGATCATTGGCTACCTTCCCAAACTGAGAATTGCACGACCCTGGTGTTCTTTGAAAATGGGCCATGGAAAGGAAATTTGGTTGGAAGGATAGAATGGATATGGAGAGTGGAAATGTTGTTGAAAACACTATGGAGAATAATTAAGTGGCAACGGAAGGGGGCGAGAGAGAATGGGTCATGAAGTATCTCTATGACATATCTGAGGGTGGGAATGTGTATATCTAGAGTAGGTGATGGCCGAAACTACCTTCCAGATAAAGAGAAGGGGTTGATTGATGTGGATGACCAAAGAATAGTTGATGGACTCATAGTTGATTCCCACAAGCGAGTATATAACAATTTCTATCCATTTTACTGATGATGTGCCTTTTAGAATGTGGCATTATAATTGATTGCATACCTGGGTTGTGTATGATCTGTTTGAACCATATTACTTGACCTTTCAAGGTGGCGTATCATTGGGTGGCTCGACCCAGTCCCGTGTGATTCCATTTTCAGATCCAATACCTTGTACGTGAGTCATAACTTCACCCATAATTATAAATCTTGGGAGTCTACAAAGTTGTCCATCTATCTAGTCCATCTGTGTGACTGGAGTTTATCATGTGCTGCCAAAAAGGTTAATTATCCTGACTATGTACCTTCATACCTATTGTATGTCATACTCTACTCCTACCCTATGCTAACTCCAAGTTGGATAAAGGCTTGTTAAATGAGAGGCGACCCCTGCGGACCATAGTACACTTTCAATCTACTTCCATTAACAAGTCCCTTGAGAGGTTATCCCTACAATGTGGCTATATTGGATACATCGAATTCACTCATGTAGACTAGGTGGAAAGGGCCAAACCAATGCATACATAGCTTATCAGGGTGTTGTAAATATTTTCTATCATATAACAACACCAGAGACCTTGGTTGTATAATTTTATGGAAAATGTTGCGATCGTGCCATGCCTTTTGTCTCTACATTTCGACCACCTGGTTGAATCTCACCACTTGTTGGAAGAGGGTTAGACCCAGGGTTCAACGCTTCAACAATGCACCAACAAAACCCTAAATACCGACCCTTTCGGCAACACTTGCAAAGAAAATGAAGTCTCACCCGAGGTAGAGGTAAGGGCAGTTGCAAGACTCAAGTGTCTACAACCTAGCCGGGACACAGATCTGTGATTAAAAACTAACAGAGCACTTAGCAATTAACATTCATCAATATTTAACCCTTATTCACATCGCAGGTCGAAACCCTAGTTACAGAGCAGCGCAATATTCAACAAGATCTAATACATCTAAGCACTTAACATATATAAATAGATCAGATCTAGCATTCATTCACATTATTAAGCACTAAGCTACTATATCAGACACATCTAGCATATATAACTGCACTAAGCATAAATCACATCAATAACATAACAACTATAATGCACAAAGTAACCACAACACAAGATATACGTGGTTCACCCTAGTGTGGGGCTACGTCCACCAACTCTTCTCTTGTTTATTGTCTTCTTTCAATCTTCTACAATCACAGAGCCACACGAACCCACTCCGCATAGGACAAGAGATCTACGTGCACCTCGCCATATCCTCTTTCCTTGAGCTAGGTTCAAACACAAATACTTCTTACAATATGCACACAATATTCTTACAATCACTTGCACTTATCTCTGCAAGTTCTTAACAAACAGTATGCACGAAGCATCAAAAAGTGTTCGCACTTAGGTCACCGACCACATTACACATCTAGGTCTCACTTACTTACATCCCCTGGATTTCTATTTATACATTACAAAAGGGCCTAAACATGTGTAAAACCATGGGCCAACATCCCATACCCATTACATAAACCCTAAACCCAAAAATTCCCTAAGAAGGGGCCGAGATCCCGCGATCTCCGCTTTTCCTTGCCCTTCACCTTCGACTAGCCTGTTGAAGTCCCAAAATTGGTCAAACATGACCAAGGTTCTCCAAAACTTGGTCAAGGGCCAACATGCCCCCAACACTCACATGTGACTCGTCCCGAGTCACTCTGATCTAGGTAATTCTACGTCAAATGCCTCGAGCTTGGCTTGAGCTGCTTCAACCTGTTGCTTCGCCAAAGCCTCCTTCTCGATGAACTCTTGAATAGCCTTCTTCATCACAGGTCCTTCCAAGCGTTGTTCCACTTATGCACCTCGTCCTTCAATTTCCTAAAAAAATATGCAAGTTGTATCCTGCACTGGTTGGAGTCCCCGAGTCACTTCCATGACCTTGCTCTGGATGGAATGGACTTGTTTCTAAACTATGCATTGTTTCTGGGATCATTTCATCCTCTCAACCACTGGTAGTGGCTTCAACTACGCTTGCACCATTGTTTCTTGCTGCTTGTCCTCCTAAAGCTGTGACTCTAGTGTCCTTAGTTCAAGGTCCTCTGCCAGGTGCTCG
The DNA here is from genome assembly GCA_009831015.1 of Picea engelmannii. NCBI lineage: Eukaryota > Viridiplantae > Streptophyta > Pinopsida > Pinales > Pinaceae > Picea > Picea engelmannii. The sequence goes on from WSFP011326304.1 coordinate 29,062, forward strand.
TAAGTCTGTGCACTTCGACTGCTGATTTGTTTACATTCTAAGGCCAATGCCTTGATTCTCTGGACTGCGCTTCAGGCAGTTTCTTCTCTCTGGTCTCGCACTTCCTATGGAGTGCTTGGCACTGCTTATAAATCTAGTTCTACTATCCTCTGTTGGAGCTACTGAATGGATTCAACAAGATTCCCTACTTGGCTTTCCACTAGGTCTTATTCCATATGTTCTAATCCCGTCACAAAGTGAAGTGCTCTAGTGACTGCTAATTTAACTCCAGTTCGCTCTGCGAGTAGCTATTCCTTCTCCTTCTAGATATACGCTTTATCCTCTGTAAACTTGGCTTGGATGTCATCTTTTTCATGTTGCGCAAAGTAACGTTGTTCTATGTCTTCCTCTTTTTCTTGCTTTAAGGCCTCTGTGGCCTACTCTTTTTCTTCCTGAACACGACGAAGGAAAGCTTCGATCGCATTTGCTATTCTGTGTAGCTGGGCAGGTTCATCTCCCAACTTTGTTCCTTCTAATGAAAGGGGCAGAGTAGACATTGCGCGACGAGAGTAGAGGGCTTGTTGTACCCCTTTTAGATCTACTTCAATTCTTTCATACATGGTTTCTTGTTTGGCTTCATTGCGTTGTAAGATGTCTTCTGAGGTATCCGAGACAACGACGATGATGAAATATATGTCATGCATCGTTAGCACAGCCTGCATCTGTGGTTTAGTATATTTGGACTTGTTCCATGATGTAGGTTTCATGGGGGAAACCTTTATTTTCTTGGAGGTCTCAGCTTCATCAATAGGGTCCCTAGGTGGTGTTGCTTTGCCTTGTTTCTGGTTGTCTTCTTCTCCTTTTTCCTATTCTTTTTATACTTCATCATCACCTCCCCCTCCAGGTGAGTTTGAATCAATCTCTTTTGATGCGATGTTCAGGTCCTGTACCTCTTCCTTTTTCTTCCTTTTTCTACTGTTGGGTGCATCATACTCTTCGCGAGTAACCACTGTACTTCCGATGAGGTCAGGGTGAGACAATTCTACATGGTCGACTGGTATAAGGAACTCTGCAGGGCATTCCTTAGTGATTTCTTCCATGTCCTCCTCTGTGAGTTTATAGTAACTATGAAACTCTTCTTTGTGTTTGTCTCTGCGCATAGTGATATAAATAAATTGTCTATCTGCACGGAACTTCACAAGTGGCATGAACCTATGCATGGTGTTCGATGTCATCCGAGGGAAATATTCAATAGCCCTATTCAACTGTAGGTAGTAGGTGTGGAACACCGCATTTGATTGCCATTGTTTTTCCATGTCGCTTGAATACCAGAGCGTGGTGAACTTCGCAGCTAAGGGTTATGATGGCTCAATATCAGGGAAGGTTGCACCTTCCAGCATTCCCCAAGCAATGAAAGTGATGAGGATCAACAACCAACTGAAGTGGAACTCGTAGCCTTGATCTTGAGCTTCGCGACAATCTTTCTCTAACTGGTTGATGAGGTATCTCACCCAGTTCATTTGTATCCCTTCCACACATTTTCCCGCGAGGTCAACAACGAACCCTGTGACCTACGTGGGTCTGTTCTTCCTTACTAGCTTACCAATGATCAATTGGAAGGCTAGGTGCACTGCGCTATTCTGAATGGAGGCTACGTTGTAGCCTCGCTTCCCCTTTTCCACATCGCCATAGGTATCTTTAATTTTCTATGATAGGGTGCGGTCTGCAACCTTCCTTGGATAAAATTATTGTGGGTCTGGTCCTTGCATGCTTAGTCCGATGATCCGATGGATCAGTGTTGTATCTATGGTGATTTGTCTGTCTAGCCATAGATAACCACCATCGAAGCAAGACAACAAGAGTTTAACGCACACGTTAACCTCCTGATGACTTCCAAAGTGTGGTATCTTCATCACGTTCAGGATAGTGGACCTCGAGATGTCCATAGTCCATGACTGGGGGATGATCTTCGACTTCTTACCCTTGGTCCTGGTTAAATACTTGTGTGGGGTGAGCATTCATGGTTCTTGCGATCTCCCAAGTTGAAGTCACTGATCTTCAACATCATGATTTGTCCTAACTGCAGTCCAACTACGCATATCCCCTTTGGGAGGTACGCAGTGATCAAGGTGTAGTTGAAGTCCCTCAGGACACTATCACGACTCACCATGCCAGATAAAGGTAGGATATAATCGAGCAGGATAGATGGGATGAGATTCGCATTCTCCAAGTCATCACGATGCTTGGTTCATTTCTTTGTTGCATCTCGGGATGGTCCAGATCCATGAGCAGTCAATGAGGATTCTTACACTCCTCTCGTTGACGAGGCTTGGACTCCTATAGACATGAACTTCCCAGTCATGAGGTCTATGAGGATCTCTTCGACGGATTTCTCTACTTCGCTGAAGTCACCCGACATGCATGCTCAAAATTAGGTATCTCAGGTCGATGATCAAATACTCAATGTAACAGAATGAGTGGTGAGGTCTAAGATAGGTACAGCGCAAAAGAAACTAGTTCTCTATGGGCTCGAATAATCTTAATTGGAAAAAAGTGTTCTCGGTGCAACGTTCGACAGGATAAATAGACAACGTCGTAACTGGATCCTCCAACGGGCAAGAATGCCTTAATAAATGGAATTCCATCCATTATGGCACGATCCCAATGATCTAATGGCGATCTTTCGGGCTATAACTGCAGTTCGAGCCATTCTGGAGCGTCGGGCTAACGGTCGAGACGTCTCCAACGGTCATATTGCTTCACTGTGGCGAAGTGCCAATATTCATTGTTCTGATATCCCGATGAAGTTCCATTTCTGCAAACCTTTCTTTTGTGAAGTCCTCCCTAGAACTTCCTGTAACTTTTCTAACTTTTATTTCTTCTTGCTGAGCTTTCTGGCTTTCTTTCCTATAATCTGAGTCACTGTTTTCCTCTTTCCATTATTGTTCTTATCTTCTTTTGGCATAGTAACTTTGTACTATGGAGGGTCTCTCATAGGGTTTGAGGGTAATACTTCTTCTCTTTCTGGGGTAGGTGCTCTACTCTCTTGTACATATAAGTGTTTCAAGTATTCCTGTGTTCTTTCAAATTTGACGTCCAAATATCTAGTCCTAAGTAGCTTCGACTGGTCCTCTTGTTCTTCCAGTAAGTGTGCTATTCTCCTAGCCATGAAATCCCTTAGTTCTTACTTTTTCTGTTCTAGATCCTCCTCTTCTTGTTTTCTTTGTATCTGATCTTTCTCAATCCAGGTTTTGCCTAGAAAAATAACAAATGGGGCGTTGTTCTCAACAAACTTAACGATCTCAAATCCTTCTTCTGTCGAATTTCCATGAGCACTCATAGATGTCTGGGTAAGTCTTCCACATAGGGTTATTAGCTTTCCTCTAAATAATCCTATTCCTCCCAATGAAGGAAACATAACGGGTTTTTCCAAAATTTCCCAAGTTCTTTCTGTCATGATATTCACCTGTGTTTCCTCATCCAGAACACAGTCTATGTCGAAGTATCCTACTCTTGTTTCTATGCACTCCTTGTCTTTCAAGATCTCTGATAATTTGATATCTCTGTGATCATTCAGGGTTTATTTCATCTATAATAATACAATCTCTGATTCTTTCCGGGGTTTTGTCATATCCTTAGATTCTTGTCCTGTCACATGGTTTTCTTGTCTCATATTCATCTTTTCAACTTTAGCAATCATTCTAGGGCAATCCAAAACTTTATGGTCCATATCTTTACAACAAAGACAACTAGGACCTCTACTAGGGCATTCCTTAGCAATATGTCACGGTCTTGTGCAACTATAACAAAGAGTTAATCCTCTCTTTATTTTAAATGACCCCCAACCTTTCCTGTACTACGCATTGGGATAACAGTAACTAACCTGCAAAAAAATATTTCTAGGATCCTACATCCATTTGTTAGTCCAAACATTCTTTCTATGCATAGGAATAACATATCTTTCACTATTCGTATCATATCTACTCATATCCAATCTTCTTTCTTTTAGTTGTGCCCTAGGACAAAATCTATTAGACATACCTAGATCCATTCTTTCAAAAAAAAAAAAAAATTCACTTATATTACCTTTCTCAGAGAACAAAGGTTTAAGACCTTACCTCTTTTCTTCAGATCTGATTCCTTTCTTAGCACAGAGCTTCGTAGTAAAGTAGAATATTGTGCACTAAAGCAACAGATCTACGCACAGAGCTTCACAGTCAAGTAGAATACTTCACACTAAAGCAACATATCTACACACAGAGCTTTATTTTCTTCAAGTCCCAGTAATCACAGTTTCAGGTTCCGACAACGTAACCATTTGTTGGCACAGGGGCAGACCCAGGTTTCAACGGTTCAACAACACACCAAAAAAACCCTAACTACTCGCCCTTTCGACAACACCTGCGAAGCAGATGAAGTCTCACCCAAGGTAGATGCAGGGGCGATTGCAGGACTCAAGTGTCTACAACCTAGATGGGACATAGATATGTGATTAAAACACTAACAAAACACTTAGTAGTTAACATTCATCAATATTTAACCCTTATTCACATCACAGGTCAAAACCCTAGTTATAGAGAAACATAGTATTCAACAAGATCTGATACATCTAAGCACTTAGCATATAGAAATATATCAGATCTAGCATTCATTCACATTACTAAGCACTAAGATGCTATATCAGATGTGTCTAGCATATATCACTACACTAAGCATATATCACATCAATAACATGACAACTATAATGCACAAAGCAACCACAACACAGGATATACATGGTTCACCCCAGTGTGGGGCTACGTCCACCAACTCTTCTCTTCTTTATTTTATTCTTTCAATCTTCTAAAAGCAGAGAGCCACAAGAACCCACTCTGCATAGGATAGGAGATCTGCGCGCACCTTGCCAGATCCTCCTTCCCCAAGCTAGGTTCAAGCACAAAGCCTTCTTACAATTTGTACACAAGCTTCTTACAATCACTTGGACTTAGCTCTGCAAGTTCTTAACACACAATATGCACGAAGCATCCACAACTGTTCGCACTTAGCTCACCGACCACTTTACACATCTAGGTCTCACTTACTTACATCATCTATATTTCTATTTATACATTGAAAAAGGGACTAAACATGGGACGACATCCCATACCTGTTAGATAAACCCTAAACCCAAAAATTCCATAAGAAGGGGCCGAGATCCAACGATCTCTACTTCGCCTTGTGCTCCGCCTTCGAACAACCCATCGAAGTCCCAAAATTGGTCAAACGTGACCAAGGTTCTCCAAAACTTGGTCAAGGGCCAACACCACCAGATGAACCTCTTCCACCTCCATGAGTTGATCTAATATTTGTTGAAGTGATTTTTCATCTTTCATGTTGGTAGTTATAGCAATGTGTATCCTGGGAACAACAAACTCGAGCGACATGACTACTTCTTTATCATAGACCACTCTAAAAGGGGTACGCTTCACCAATCATTTGCAGGATGTTGTTTGATATTAACACAAAACTGTGGGAATGCGCTATTCCCATTCGTCACATTATACATTACAAACTTTGGTTAAAGCATGCTCAAAAATCTTATTGAAAGTTTCATCCATATCATTATCTTGCAGATGATAGGGAGTGTTCTTCTAGTAGTAGATCATGAATTCATGAGTGAGTTCTTGAATGGTCTCGTTTAGAAAGTGTGATCCTTGATCGATCATCATCACATTCGAACACTCAAACCTAGTAATCACATTCTAAAAGATGAATCATGCCATCGTTTATGCAGTACAATCCTTAAGTGATGTTACTTTGGCCCATTTGGTCAAATACTCAATGGGTTGTGATGATATAGCCCACACCTATCCTACGTGCAGGAGGATTGATAAGAACCACAAAATCAATGGCCCACTTCTCAAATGAATCTAATGCTATAATCAGAAACATAGGTAACTCATCTCTTTGGTGAGGCTTTCTGATGCGCTGACATACATCACATCATTTACAATACTCCTTGGCATATGCAAAGAGTGAGGACCTCCAAATCCTTGTGTGCAGGACCTTTCACATCATGGCCTTTCTGACATTGTGACCCCATGTAATCCCCTCATGTGCCTCATGCAAAATGGGGTGTCATTCATGCTCTTAGGAACATTTGTGCAAAATGCCATCAGGCCCAAACTTGTATAAGTGTCCAACAATAAACTGATAGTCAACACTATGGGTCATTAGTTGGCGATGTTGTGCCTGAGTATACCCCATTGGGGCCTGTATTGAAGTGAAAAATTTAGCGATCTAATCCAAATGATCAGGAACCACCTCTACATGGAAAATTTGTGCATCAGGGAGTTCATCATCGAGGCTTTGACCAACTTCTCCTGATTCAATCCTTGACAGATGATGTGGTATTCCATTATATTTTCCTGGTTTGACAACTACCTCAAACTTGAATTCTTGGAAGAGAAGAAACCAACATCATATCCTCCTTGCCAACACTGGTTTGTTGACCAAATACTTGAGCATTAAATGGTCAATAAATAATTTAAACGGGATTCCCAACAAATAATGTCAAAATTTCTGTAAGGCATATACCATGGTGAGGCCCTCGCGCTCAGTCGTTTTATAATTATTTTTAGAATTTAATAGTTTGCGATTATCAAAGTAAATTGGATGATCAATATTCCCTTTGCATGGCTGCAAAAGAACTGCTCCCAACACAATTGATGAAGCATCTACATGAACATGAAATATCTTAGACCAGTCGGGAAACACCAAAATCGACACAGTGAGTAGCTTCTCCTTCAGGGTATCCAAGGCTTCATGGCATTCCTCTTCCTAGATCTTCTTTGTATCTTTGCAAAACAAATTCTCTAATGGGGCAAAAATCTTCACATAGATCTAAATGAACCACTAGTAATACCCTGTATGACCCAATGTGACACACAACTCTTGAACTGAAGTGGGGGCCACCATATCTAGGATGGAAATTTTTTTGGCTTAGTCGACCAACAATCCATCCTTTCAAACAACATGCCCCAAAAGCGTTCCAAATGGCATACATAAGATGCATATTTTCAAATTCAGTGAAATATGGAGCTGGTGGCATCGATCCAACATCAAGAAGAGGAATTGCATGTGATCTTTTAACAATATGAATACCATCCAATAATCTAAGTATACCTCAAGGATCTTGTGGATAAATTCTTTAAATGTGGCCACCACAATCCTGTAAAACACTGTGGGTGCATTCTTCAGTCCAAAAGGCATCACTCTATAAGTAAAGGAACCCCATTCTTTTGCAAAGGTGGTCTTAGCTTGATCTTCCTCCACGATCCAGAGCTGATGATATTCTGGAAAGCCATCCATAAAAGAGTAGGCCTTCCATCCTTCGAGATTCTCCAGAACCTAGTTGGTAAAAGTAGTAGAAAATAGATCGTGCAAACAAATGACATTAAGGCTTTGCAGGTTCACACATATTTGAATGTCACAATTTTTATTTGGTTGTACCACCATGGGACTAATCCAATCAGACTACTCCACGGGAACAATGATCCTGGCATGTAGCATCCGATACAACTCCTTACACACATTTTCCTTATATTTGGGGTTCAATTGGTAGGGCCTCCTCTTAACCAGTTTAGCATATGACTTGAGATGAATTTTCATAGCCCCTAGGGACCCTATGATCCCCTTCATCTCCGAGAAGATTCAGAGGAATAAATCATGGTATTCTTTGAGCAGATCCACCACCTGGGTGACAATATCCTTATCCCAATAATCTCCAATGATATCCATTTTGGGAACTTCCTCAGTTTCTATATTATGTTTACCTGTCTTAATTGAACTGCCATAGTCTAGCGTAGCCATATCCTCTTCCTTTCCTTCCACTACATGCTCACCCTCAGATTCCTTGATTTGTATGCCTCTTGTTTCATTGTCATTGACATCGTCTACTTCAACTTTCCAATAATGGATGACCTATTTCGGTTTCTCCACTGGATGATGATGATACATGCATACCACCTTTGGTGTTGAATCCTTCAATTGCTGGTGAAATATCAAGTTTTTAATCTAGATGAGTGCCTCCTTCTGGGTAGGAGCTTCGACTGTGAAGATGAACGTTGAGAAAAAGTTTGTAGTAACATGAACCTAATCTATTGTTTTCGTCCTAAGTTCTTCCTGAATATACCAACTCCTTGGAACCATATCCATAGTATGGATGAACCGATGAACTCATTGGATACGAGGAATATTATTAGTAGTCCAATGCCATTTGTAGTAGCAAATGTGATCCTAAGGATATTCGGTGCCCTTGTACCGATTAGCCAATTCTAAGTTAGAAATGCGTTGGAACCTGACCTTTATAAACTTAGCCACCTATGCCTAGTACTGTATATTTGTGCGATGTCTCTCCCACTATAATGTAGGTGTTCCTCATACTACAACATCCATGGCTTGAACCCTTCGATATTCTGGAGCAAACTTCTCCATATGGACTAAGAATGATACTACCAGCCTCGTCCCATAAAACCACAAGGAATTACATATCTCAGAGCCAATCCAACACAATTGTTTTGTTATCTGTGTGCATCTTCATGTCAAGAACTGATGCAAATTATGTTGCCACCTTTCCATGGCATCCTATGAATCATTTTCATATGAATTCATGCTCCTCCAAATCAGTTCCCCATCAACAGTTGGATTGATATAATCTTCCCTACACCATGTGATCTAGTAAATATTTTCAATAATGGATATTTGTGCATCTTCATTCATTGGCTTGTTGTATCTATCATATTCATTTGTATATAATTCCACAATCACACACAAGGTTTGTATCTCAAATGACATATGTTTCTTCTTCATACTCAACAAAACATTGTTGTCGAATGCCCATGGATCAAAGTCATCCATGATTTCTATCACTTCAAAATTTGCCTTCATCTTCACCCCTTCTATTTTCACTTCGACTTACTCCAGTCGAAATATAAGGTAGATTCTATACTGATTTTCCAACCAAAGTTGAATGGGAGACCTAAACAAATTCGGTTTACCCATCAATTCCCATGACTTCTTCAACAATATGTTCATGTCATATCCTGGATCCAACATGACACTACCCATCTCATAACTTCTGAGTTCAACCATCATCTTGAACTCTATTTCCATGCACTTATGTTTACTGACCTGACACATGCCCCTTTCTAGTAGGGGGGTATGATATAGATTTATTTGTCCATTCTCCCCCCATGCAGGTTGCTAATATATATGTCAACTTTCATGCAAAATCAAGGTCACTTAACAATTTTAAACAATAGTGAAAGGAGTTACTCACTTGGTCTTCGATGTCTTCTTCATGATCCATGCCACGTAGTTCTTCATCTCACGTAGTGCACTTCATATCTTCATGCGTGTGTTCCTCTATTTCCCTTTGTTAGTCTCGTACCAATTCTTCTTATCTGCAAGCTTCTTCCAGTGACCTTTGTGTAATGTGTTGTATTTTCTCGTGCACACGAGCTTCTTTGAAATACCTCTATGTGGTGCGTTGTAATTCTTCATGGGATTAGGCTTCCTCCAATGACCGTTGTTTCACACGTTTTACCTTCTCATGGATTTGAGCCTCTTCAAGTGAACTTTGTGTCATGTGTTGCAACTCCTCTCACACTCTTACCTCCTTTAGGGCCCTCTGAGTGTCACGTAGATATTGCTTCTACTGGACAACATCAAACCTAGGAGGGGGATATGCTTCCTTTTATATCTACAGAGGACCATAGTATAGGAGGATGAGGGTATTTGGGACTGATTTCCATAGTATAGGTGGCTAAGGGTAGTTGGGACCGATTTCCAAAATTAATAATAATAATAATAATAATAATAAAACCAATTTGAGTAGTATCGCCCCCTTAAAAGAACACTTCCAACATAATAAATTATCTTGTTAATTGGATGTTCAATGGGCGTTTGGAATACTTATGTTTACCAACATAGATCTACATTAAATTAGGATTTAAAAATTTGAGATGGAATTTCTTGTTGCTTAAAATATTGATATTTAAGATGAATCTATGCTGGTGTGTATATGGTGTGTATTTTTTTCTTCGAAAGTGGAAAAACCTATCATAACTTAGTTTTCAAACTGGCAATGAGGATATCCATCATTGGCTACTATCTGTGAATGTGGGTTGACTCATCACTATTATTCAAGGAAACCCACACCCCCTACAATGACCTGCTAGTTCTAAGTGAAAAGCAAGTTATACATGAAAGAGTGTTAGGGTTTCTGTATCCCTAATGGATGAATATGAAAGTATATAACAAAAAAAATCAATAACCCTTTAGAGGGGAATCCCTAGTGTCTAACAGGTTCTCTAAGCACAAGGAACAAAATGCAAATTGCAAAAAGTTGAAATGACCAAAAATCACGTTTCCCAATGCACTATTTTATTTCGCGAATGAAAATTATTTAGATTAGTATAATTAAATTAGGTAAATGGAGTCTTAGAATAATGAGTTATATCAATAAAGGCCCTAGGGGTGTAAGCACTTTTACTTCCTAGGGTATGCCAATCAAACCTAGGGAAAATCTAAGAGGGTATACACACTTGTATTCCTCCTAGCAACCCTTGCAAAATAACTTGTAAACTCTAGAAAATTAGATGAAGATTAATGGAGGGTGTATCCAAAAAACTCCTCCTAGGGTTTCAAAAAACCATAACCAAGAAACATAAAGAAATAACTAACAATGCATATTTTTCCTTACCAATTCCAAGAGAGAGAGAGAGAGAGAGAGAGAGAGAGAGAGAGAGAGAGAGAGAGAGAGAGATCAAACCCTAGTTTCACCAAGAAAATTCACCATAAGCATCAAGAGAACAAACTTCCAGGAGGTGTGCATCACTCCTCCTCATCCATTAACCAAGAGATATCACCAAAAGACATTTTCACAAGAGATAAACACCATAATTCCCAAGAA
>ML842113.1:7431-21552 GCA_009831015.1 Picea engelmannii
GAGACCAGATATTGCATATGCAGTTGGAATGGTTTCTAGATTTATGTCTGATCCTCATCTTGAACATTGGAATGCAGCTAAAAGGATACTTAGATACATCAAAGGAACTTATAATCTTGGACTTGAATATCAAAATGGTGGTAGTGTTCAACTTGCAGGATATACAGACTCTGATTGGGTAGGAGATACTGACGATAGAAAATCAACTTCTAGATATATATTTTATCTTGATTTGGGAGCAATCTCATGGAGTAGCAAGAAGCAAGCTACAATCTCTTTATCATCAACAGAAGCTGAATATAAAGGAGCAACACTTGCAACACAAGAAGCTACATGGCTAYKAGGTATTCTTGCTDAATTGAATCATCCTCAAAYAGARGCTACAACTATTTACTGTGATAATCAAAGCACAATACAATTAACAAAGAATCCAGTTTTTCATGCAAGGACCAAACATATTGAAATCTATCATCATTATGTTCGAGAGCAAACACAGAAAGGCAACATCATGTTGAAATATTGTAGAACAGAAAATCAAGTTGCTGATATATTTACTAAAGCTTTGAGTACTTTAAAGTTTGTAAAGTTCAGAAGCATGATAGGACTTAAAGAAGTATCCCCTTGATAAGTGTATGTCAATCCTAATAAACATTAAGGGGGAGTGTTAAAACATAGATTAACCTGTAATGTTTATTAGTATGGCCGTAGGAAGACATCTAGAAGCAGAGAATTAATTGTGGTAGTTGGCAAAAACGACGGACTGCAGAAAAATATCAATAGACTTCTAGAAATCACTGGAAGCTCTGGAGGCTTCGAAACAATCCTGCAGCTTGTAATTTTTATACAAATTCATGTCTATCTAACATGTTCAGCATCGGTCTGAGTTTCAATTCATCAGATGTGTATATGTTCCCTTCTCTCTGTTGTTTAATTTCGTGTTATGTTCTTCCTGCTCTCTTCAGGTCCATTTTAGTTTCTCCACCACCATATACACGTTCTTGACAGTTATGTGCCCCGATTGATCACCTTCGGTCCAGATCAAATCATCTGTTCTTTCATGCAGCATCACTCCTAAGTTGATCAGAGCACATCTGTAGAAATTCCATTTAATTTACAAGGGACTAGTGAGACCCAAATCCTCGCCAGTTATCCAATTTGAACAAACCATACCAATACCCGGATCACAAAGAACCTGGAAAAGGTAATAATAACATTTTTGATTTAATATTGTAACTAAGCCCACCGATAGAAGCGCCTCGAATCCCAAACCCAAAATGTAATCCTTTCCTATCAGGATAAACCGACCTGACCACGGCCTCTAGGCCAACCAGTGCATGATTAGATGAAAGGATTTTAATAAGTAAATCTAGGTTTGAGAACCTTTTAATTGAGACCCGAGTTTGAAATTATTACCTGGTGCCATAATCCATCGTGATTTAACACCCTCTAGAGTGTATTTTCCGCTATCGCTCTACTGAAATCTGCGAGGTTCCTCAAACCCCATCCCCCAAATTACTTGGGTCAAGCAATGATTTGCCAATTGCATAAATGTATACTTTTCTTCTTTTTACCTCCCGACTAGAGGAAACCGAAGACCAATTGGTGATTTCTTTGAAATATTTGAGCAAGCATATTTCAAAGTGCCAACCAGTAAACTGGTTGACTTTCAAGGACTGCTTTGATCAATACTAAACGTCCCCCTAAAGACAACCAGTTGTTACACCAATGTCTAATCCTTCTTTCAAATTTATCAATCATCCACTGTCAATCCTCTGTAGTATACCTACCCATCTTTAAAAAGTATCCTAAATACCTAAAACCTTCCGTGAGGCCTTGGATCTAATAATTAAAGAGATTTTTTAAAGCCTCCAAAACCTGTTGTTGCACTCCATATTGATGAAAGGTGGTTTTTTATTGATTTATTTGGAGACCCGTCGCGTGACAAAACAACTCCAACACCCTGCTAATTTCCTTCCATTCCTCAATGGAGTCTTTAGTCAATATGAGGATGTCATCGACAAATAGTAAGAGTAGGATCTTCATAGTTCGTGAAACTTTGATACCGGTTAACAATCCTTTACCTTGGATTTCTTTCATTGCCAAACTCAACCCTTCCATTATTAAAATGAATAACAATGGTGACAAAGGGCATCCCTACCTGAGTCCCTTCTCATTGTGAAAGAAGTCTGACGGCTCTCCATTGATTAGGACAACAAAGGTTGCATATGTGATACATCCCATGATCCACCTGGTCATTGGCAACCCAAAGCCACTCTAGGTTAATAACAGTCTAAGAAAATCCCAGCTGATATTGTCATATGCTTTCTTTAAGTCGATTTTTAGAATTATGGCCTGTAGCTTTTTTTCCTTGATGCTATGAAGGCATTCCTTGGCAGTGTCTATTGCATCAATAATTTTTCTGCCCTTCAGGGAGCCAAATTGCTCCTCTGATAGGGTACGAGACAGAATCAGTCTGATTCTTCTGGCAATTATTTTGGAGATTATCTTGTAGTAGAGGTTGCATAGAGCAATTGGTCGGAAGTCTCCAAAATTTGCAGGTCCATTTACCTTTAGTATGAGAGTGATAAAAGTTGAATTTAAATTCTTATTGACTTCACCCCTAATTTGTGCTTCATCAATAGCCTCCAGTAAATCATTTTATACCAAATCAAAGAAGGAAATATAAAATTCAACAGTCTATTCGTCGGGGCCCGGGCTTTTGTATTTTGCTAAACCTTTTAAAACTCTAAGAACCTCCTCCTTTGTTACAACCGCTTCAAGTAGGGTGATTTCCTCATCCGTTACCATGCGCAAAAACTTCCTCACTAGATCAACCTGTTCCAAAATCACATTTTGAGTGGATTGTTTATAAAAAGTACTAAAATACCTCTTTGCTTCCTTCTTAATTGCCTCTTGGCCCTGTAAAACCTGGTGCTGATCATTCTTAATTTCCCACGGGTGTTTTTTATTGCGCCGATAACTAGAAAAGTTACGAAAGAACTTTGAGTTTTTGTCCACACATTGTATCCATGTCACCCTACTCTTTAGGCGCCAACGTTTCTCCTCTTCCATTATCAATTGGTTCCGGTCCGCTTCTAATTGTTTCAGTCATGTATCTAGATATGATTTAACACACGGATCCCTCCTTTGTTTTATGAGCAAAGTAATCTTCGATTCTAAATTTTCTATAATTATTTTATCCTTATTTTTATTTTCTACAATCCACTCTTTGACCCGGGATTTTAGCTTTTTTATCTTTCGGACCAATCTTCTTTGTGCTCCTTCCACTCCCAAAACCTGATGTTCGCACCAAACTGATCTGACTAACACCCCAAAAGACTCTTCCCGCAAACATCCCTGATTGAATTTAAATGGGTATGCTATATCCTTTTGACCATAATCCATTTGGAATAAAACTGGAGCATGGTCTGAAATATATGGGTGTTCAACCCACGATCTATACCTTACCCCGTCTCTGAGAAGATATTCAGAGACATAGACTGAATCCAAATGCTTCTGTATTCCCTGTATTCCCTACCCACTACTCCGCCCATTTCGCCCAGTGTTTGATTTCCAAACTTCAAAGTGTATATATATACTCAACATCATCTAAATTGTGCCTTTTTTTACAAAATGACAACTTGTGCCCAGTATACAAAGCGACAACACGTGCCCTAACATAAAAAACATCTATATCATGGCCCAACTAAAAAATGGCAGTAGTTGGTCAATCATTGACCATTGCCTCCCTCGCCATCCTTAGGAGTATCCTAGAAATATATCTTTATTCTCTTGCTCAAGGATGCACCTCGAGAGGTTCTAGGCCTAGGCATGCTTCGATTCTCTGGAGACTGCACAAAGAATAAACAATGTTATAAGTTTTTTTCATCAATGAATTAATAGCCATACGAATTGAAACTTTGTAATTTAACCTAAGACAACTCACCACATATGAAATTGTCAATCATGAGGGTGTTACCCTCCTCATCGACCCCAATCTCTCTGCAATGCCACCTTGCATCAATTACAAGGATCAAGTCAATAAAATTAAACAAATATGTGTAAAAACAAATTCATGAAAAATAAAAATTATCATCAATACATTATCTCACTGTGAATATATCAAGCATTGAGATATTCATTGGCAGATGGAGCACTAGGTTGTACAACCTACTCCGAGACAACCTCTATTGTGGTAGTCTCTTCTAATGGGGCTGAAAGTGGTGGTGCGGGTGGGTGGAAGACATGTGGAATGTGATGGATCCTCATAGGTTGTGCAAGTGATTCCAACACCCTAGGCATGGAGAAAGGAAACTCAGAATCAACACCCAGGTGCCCAGGGGGTGCAATACTACAATACCTAGAAAATATATCGGCGGACTACATACATATGAATAAAATTGAACTATTAGTACCAAATAGTAAAATTTAAAAACATAAACACAAACAATTTGAGAATTATATGATATTTAACTTTACACACGATACATGTGATGTTGGTGACTTTTCCATCCCAGATGGACAATCCTCGACATCGCTTGGTGCCAAATCCTGTAGAAACAAGAGAACATATAAAAAAATTGAGGATGTCATAAAATAAAGAAATGACTATGTTGAATCTATCAAATGTGATACATACATGTGTGTATGGTGCACCCAATGAACATGTTTCCTCTACTGATTCATCAGTGGTGGGGCTAGGCAATGATGCATCCCATGGGCATAGAGGGTATGTTGTTGGGACACAACAACTACAAAACAACATATAATCAAATATTCATAAAAATACACAAAATATAAAATAAATATATAACGATGAAGAACATAGAGAAGGTTAAGATACTAACATCTTCCATGAAACTATGATGTCCATTGGGCTCTATAGGCCCATAGCATGTCTTCCCATAGCTCGAGAATCTATGAGGTTCACATGTACGTCTTCTATGTCCATGTGTCGTCTCCTCACTATAAAATCATGTGCATGATAACGCTCCAACTCCTCTATCAATGTCACTAGCAGGCACCCCCTATCGAGATAGTGCAACAAAGCTATTGTGTTGCACTAGGCTATGAGCCAATGATGAGATGGATAGACGTATATGTTGCAAGTTCTCTGAAACATGAGGATGTTGGGTAGGGGAGTTAGGCCTTTTCCTGGGGGGATGGGGAATAACTCGGGGTTGCGCCTGGCATGCTCTCAGTCCTATGTGGACCCTTGACCCTGTTAGCTAGTTATCTAGAGAGGTAGTGGGGAGGGCCAGAGGACCCATAGTGATAATAGTGGAGTTCATTCAATGTAAGGTGGATAATAAGGCACACTATGGTAGTTAGATATAATAAATGTAACAGGACTTCTTAGAAGGTTCAGATTCTAGAAGATTCGTCCTCTAGAATGTTCCTACATGATGGTAGCACTATATAAAAGGGTTCAAGCAATATAATGGGACATGAAGAAAAATAATGTATTGTGAGTTGTATCTCAATAGGAGTAATCCCCCTCGAAGAGGCAAGTGAATAGGAGAGGATCCCTTCCATAATAGGATCCATTGTATGGTGTTTCCCTACCTCAAGGGTTTGATATAATAAAGTGTGGTTTTCTATATTGTTTCATACATCTTGTGTGGTGATTGTATTTAGATATATTTAGATCTATTGTGATATTTTCTATTCAGGTATTTGGTACATAACAAATGAACCCCATGGAAGTCACCAATGTCAAAGTAGTTGACATGCTTACCCATAATTTCCTCAAAAAATATAAGGGAATCTCCCTGTTATTGCAGGGAGGTTTATCAAAAACCATGTACCACCTATCCATCCAGTTTTGACTAATTTGGGGATGGATGCACCAGTCAATGGAGATGTGTTTCCTAGTCAATGGTAGTTCTTGTTTATTTCCAGGATCCCTAAAATAGAAAATATTTGTTGTTTTGAAATGTCAATTTCTTTGACTTTGTTTCTGTCCAAACCAGTGCTATAGTACTCATACATTAGTTCCCTATAATCAGAAATAGAGATCAATTTCCCTTGGGCACCTATAATGGACTGCACAATGATGTCCAAAGAAGTGGCCAAGGAGACTCTTCTAGGCTCTCTAGTCTCCCTTAATTTCTCCTCAAGGGTTCGTAATATAACCAACCCCTCATCAATTTCAGTGTTTACATTGTGTGGTGGTGGTGGGTTGGGGTTTTGATCTTCTTGGTTTTATTATGAGTGGTTTAAATTGTCTTGGGGTTCCATTGTATTATATATGTTGCAATTTAAAGTCCATGGCATGTAAATTGGGTTCCTTTTTTATTTAAAATATAAAATTACAAATTTTTTTTTTAATTTAGATTATTGGGAGAAAAATACAAAATTGGAATGACTAAATTGGATTAAAATTAAGAAAACTGTAACATACCTGGCACGGTGTCCCCCTCCTCCCTTTCTTCCTCTCTCTAGCTCCACTATATTTTCCCAATGAGAGAACGAGGGCGTGATTTTTTCACAATGGGAACAAATCACGCTTGGGCCCTTTAAATATTTTTATTAGTAAGAACGCATGTGCGTTCTTAGGACTGTGCACACGTTCTTAATTAATATTGTGCATGTGTTATTAAGACCGTGCATGCAATTTTTCCACTTAACCTACGTGGAAATCCACATGGAGGTTCGGCCATATCCAAACCTATAGGTATAGGAATGCGTTGGTGTTCCTAAGAACACGAATGCTTTCCTATGAGTGTGTGTTCTTAATCATTCCCCTACCACTTTTTCGGCCACAAATTTCTTGCACTCACCCAACAATTTTGTTTTTCCTTTTTGCTACACCATTTTTTTGAGGTATATACTTAGTTGTAAACTATATTTTGATGTTATGTCACTTTTAGAAAACATGAAAACCATTTTAATCATATTCACCTCCTCTGTATTATATTAATGACTTAATTTGATGGCCACTTTGCTTCTCCACCAAAGCCTTGAAATCTTTGAACTTGTAAAAAATTTCAGATTTCTTTGAAAGAAAGTACACCCAATTCTTTATGTTGTAAGCATCTATGAAGATTAGGAAGTAGTAACTTCCTCCTAGTGATTGGATCTACATCAAGCCACACAGATATGTATGAACCATCTCCAAGGGTCTCTTTGTTCTATAAGACACTCCTTTAGGGAAATTATCCCTGTGTTGCTTTCTCAAAATGCATATCTCACATGAACTAGATTAATGCAAGGAGTCAAAAGTGCATATTCTTGGGGTAGTAAAATAATACCAAGGGATATTTTATTTACAATGAGGTAAACAAGTTCATTCTTTCCAGAGATGTGATTTTTCTTGAACCCTCCAAGAATGACAGAATTGTTGAGTGACAACTTGATCATTTGGATAAATTCACCCATGTAAAAACATATGATGAGTTCGATGATGATATTCCACATCTTGAAGGGGGGATCATTATCTTGGATCAATATTTGGATCTCCTTTTGAAGCACTATCTCCCCCTCATGAAGAAGTTCCAACCACTTCATCAGAACAAGCAGTTCATTTGGATGATGTGATTGAGAGAACTAGAAGGCTCAACCTTGATGGATATGCAACACCATCTCAATCAGTGAAGCAACCTAGACCATCTAAAAAAGGTCCTCCAAAGTGGGTCATAAAAACACTTGAAAGTGTTCATCTTGATCAGGATGCAAATATAGGAACCACAAGTCTACAAGACAAGATGGAGGCGATGTAGATAATTCAAATTCAGGTGATGTAGATGATATGGATGGTTCATATGATTTTGAATTGAATTTATCTACTAACTTTGAACCAACTTCCTCTGAAGAAGATGCTTCTTATGATGAGTTGAAAGATTCCATGCAAAAGGAGTATGATGCTCTCATCAAGAATGAGACATGGGAGTTGGTGGACCCTCCATTCAGAACCAAACCAATTGGCTACAAGTGGGTCTTCAAGAACAAGTAAAAATCAAATGGATCACTTGAAAAGAACAAAGAAAGGCTCATGGAAAAAAGGATTTACACAGAAAGAATGTATTGATTATGAGGAGAATTTTTCTCGCACAACAAAATGGGTTACCATTTGTACTCTATTTTCCTTGGGAGAATAGAATCGATGGAAAGTTCATCAAATGGACGTGAAGACTACTTTCTTGAATGGAGACTTGAAAGATAATGTCTTCATGTCTCATTCAAAAGGTTTTTTTGTGAAGGAACAAAAATAAAAAGTATGCAAACTCATCAAATCCTTATATGGCCTAGAATAAGTACCACGAGCCTGGTATGAAAAGCTAACTAAGCATCTTCTGAAATTGAATTTTAAGAACTTTAATCTTGATGATGCAACTCTATTTATCAAGATAGATGGAAAATTTGTTGTATATATTGTAGTGTATGTAGATGATTTGTTGTTGTGTGTGTGTCTATATATAACTAGAATTTTAAATTTATTTTTTTTATAAAATTTAATATTTTTTAAAGATTTTTAATAAAAAATTATTATTATTATTTAATTGTTTTTTATATATAAATTTGTTTTCTAATTTTAATTTTTTTTTTTTAAATTTCAATTCTTTTATTTTTCTTAGTTTTTTTTAGTTTTTAATTTGTCAAAAAACATTAAATTATATTTTTTTGCTAAATATTTAAAAATGGTGTTATTTAACTACAATTATTTTCTATGTATTGAAGTAAAGGTAAAAACATGTGTTAAAAATGATATTTTCCACTATATTTAAAAAGTATGAAACCATAAATTAGGAGACGAAAAATCTTAATTTCAAAAAAGTAAATGGTAAAAAATATTTTTAAGATTGAAAGAAGCATGGGAAAATGACTAAAAACATAGTTGAAGAGAAAAACAAAAAAAAAAACAAAAAAAAAAATGAAAATAGATGAAAAAACAAGCATTTAAAAAAATAATGTGAAAACATTGTGGATCAAAAAAATTCAAATATCAAAAAACCACCTAAAAATGGAGGGGGTGCTACCGGTCGCACCATTTTTAAAAACGGGGTAAAAATGTGACCCCCCAAAAAATGAGAACTATGTAGAGTTCTCGTTAAGTTGGTAACTATGTTAGAATTGAAGAATGGCTTTGAGATCACAGATTTGGGACATATTCACTACTACTTGAGCATTGAAGTAACTCAAAAACCAAAGTACATATTTATCTCCCAAAAGTACATTGGAGAATTGTTGAACAAGCGTGGAATTGCTGAGAGTAACCCTATATCTACTTTAATGGAATGGAATTTCAAGCTCACATCAAAAGAAGGGAATGAATTTGAGGATGCGACCAAGTACAGACAACTTGTGGGAAGTCTTATCTATCTTACCACCACCAAACTATGTTTTTCACTCGTTGTTAGGATTCTTTACAAATTTATGCAAAAATATTGTGAAGGACATTCGTCTACTCCAAAAAAAGTTCTAAAATACTTAACAGGAACTCAAGACTTTGGATTCAAGTATTATAAGGCGGATGACTTGAAACTGATTAGATATTTTGATTCAAACTTTGATGGGGATAAAGAAAATGGAGTGTCAAGTTCAGGCTATCTCATGAGTCTTGGATCAATAGTTGTCTCTTGGAGATCACACAAATATCCAGTTTCAATGGATTCCACAACTGAGGAAAAATATGTATCTATTGCAGAAGCAACAAAGGAGTTTGTGTGGCTCAGAAAAATACTTGAAGATTTGTAGGGGAAACAAGTGAATTCAACTCCTCTTCTAGTTAACAATACTTCTATAATCAAGTTGGCCAAGAATCCCAAATTCCATGATCGAACCAATAACACCAACACAAAATACCATCTAATTCAATATCATGTAGAGGCCAAGACTGTCCATTTGAGGCATTGTTCCTCAAATGATAAAGTTGTGGACATCTTCACCAAAGCGCTTGAAAGAGAAAAGTTTGAAAAGTTTAAAATGATGTTTGGACTCACAAACACCCATTTGGATTAAGAGGGGGAATGTTAGATACCTAATCCTTAGGGATTGAAGTACATTATAAATATTTTTGTAAATATTAAGCTTAAAAAAATATTAAGAATCATAGGTGAATAGAAAAAATCATTCAAACCTTTTGGAAGATGAACCCAAAAATCACTTCCTCATATATATATATGCATAATATGAGTTAATGAATATCAATCATTCGTTGAATTACTTATTTCCTTTACCTAATCTTGATATGTCAAACATTAATACCCTAATGCCATCACATTCATCATTTATTTATATGCTTATGATTTGCAAAACATATTATACTATTAAATATTAAAAACATAAATCAATAATAATATTAGTGCATCCTTTTCTAATCCTCCTCTAGTGTCAAAATGCTTTTCGTTATTACTACAAGCCACTAACAAAAATATTAAAGAGTTCATTCCTTCCACACTACTCCATAGAACAATGTGTCCTTAATGCATTCCTTCCACACTACTCCCATAGAACAATGAGTCCTTAATTGCATATAAGCACACATGCACATCTATAGTAAACATATAACTTGATGAGGATGTTGTATGGTATTGTCATATCATACATATGATATGGTATTGAAGGCATCGATTGATCTTCAATTTTAAGCACACATGCACATCTACAGTAAGCATATAACTTGATGAGGATGTTGTATGGTATCCTCATATCATATATATCATATGGTATTTGAAGACATCGTTTGATCTTCAATTTAATATATATGTTTAGAAAATCTTTGATAACATAAGTAATTGTTTTGTAATAAATAGAAAACACTAGATAAAGAATATATGATGGAGATATTGTAACAATGATGTCATAAAATCATGTCGTTGATTTATAATGTATTGATTAAGAATAATAAATAACAATGGCATAAGAATCGATATATTTCTGTAATCACAAACTATGGAAAGAAATGAAAATGATTTTTCATTTAGATGTAAATCACAAATTTGATTTGTGTTCACTTTGTGCATATTTGATTTTTTATTTTTTATTTTATGTTTTATTGTAAACTCTTAAAAAACTCTAATTGGTATCAAAGCAGTAGATTATAGAGAATCAAGAGTTAGTAGACATTTCTTTATGGAAGAGTCATCGTTTCAATAGTTTGCAATGTATCAAAAGATCCTTAAGAGGAACGTTTGCAGTCCAAGAAGTTGGATGAGTTTTAGGAGGTGAAAGCTCGAATTTGAAGACACCACGACCACAAACAATGGTAACATCAACATTTCTTATCATCAAATCCCTTGAGTCAAGAGGGGATAACTACACATTTTGGAGCATTAAGATAAAGACTCTATTATGTATCAAGAATTATGCAATCTATTCAAAATTGGATACTCACTGTTCATTGACCACTCACAATACATGTACACAAGCTTAGGAATATTAGCTAACAAAGAACAAGAAAAATTTCTTGAAAACACTCTTCTACATTTAGCAAGCCATGCACGAGTCAAACTTCCCAAGAATTGCAACAACAACCAAATTAAAGGAAGCTTAAGATATCCTACAAAGTACAACAACAGAGGAAGGGGCAATAGCAGCTATGATGGAGGTAATTGGTATGTTGATAAATTTCATATTTAATGTTGTTATAGTAGAAAATATGGACACTATGACTCTCGTGGTAAGAATAAAATATTTAAAATGAACAAGTAATGAGTTAATTGATTGTAGAAGAAAATGACGACTCTCGTAATATTTGTACATCAACTTTACATACATACATACAAAATAATGGAAATTAAAACTAAATAGTGCATTTGAAAAATATTTCAATGTTAACCACAAATAAAATATTCTCATGAGCCATGATTGTTAGCATGAGCCATGATCATCAATATTAGCATCACTAAGAGTGCTCTCTCCTCCATCCTCCTCTTCCTCCTCTTTATCCAATGCAATCTATGCATCTGTTGGTGTGGAGGATGACCCCTTGTGAGGATCACCATCATCAAAAGTGACCAGATCTAGCATCGGTTCATTAAGATCCAAGTTGACTAATGTCAATTCAACAGTGTTGTCCAAACCCATATCATTAGGAAAAACATCCCACTTCTTTGTCTTTCCCATTTGGTGTGCACATACACCACTAAGTCACAAAGAAAAGAGTTGATACTCCACTGAAGGGTACATTTTTACCAGGGTCATGACAAAAGAGTTAACATCCAGGTACATAAAAGGCTTGGTGCTCTTGATTAAATCATGATAGAATCTAGTGGAAAGATCGCAATCCTCAATCTTGAAATCCTGAAAACATTTTGAATGGGACCTAAAATTGTACTTTCTCCATATGAAGTCCAATGAGGTTGGAACCACTCTCAAACATCCTAAAAAATTAATGGTAATGTTAAAAATTTAAGTAAAATGATGAAAATGAAAGATAAATTACCATTAATTACTAGGGTAGGTGAGATGAGATGGAAAAAGTGGGACCTCTTTAAATAGGGTTAGTAGGAAAAAAAATCACACCTTTCCTATGCATGACACTTGTCTTGAAATTGGGACACTTGCAAAGCACTTGTAAGACACAAATTTGAGACTTGTGTCCTGTCTCATGTTTCATAGGAATCAACATGTTACTAGAGTTTCATATATATTATTTTTTTTATATTCAATTGATTATTGATCTATTAATTCTTTTCTGTTTAGGTTTATTTGAATCAACATGTTACTAGAGAATAAATTATAGTTATTTTATAAAAAAATTAGAATTTTTTCAATATTAAAAGTAAATAACAATAATTTATAATAAAAAATTAAATTTGATATTTAAAAATGATGTTATTTAAACATTTGATCTATTAAATTTTTCATTGGAATTGGGGAATAAATCTGGGTAAAATTACTAATTTTTGTTATTAAAATTCCATTTTTGAATGCAAAAAAACACTTTAAAAATCAATTATAAAAACTCAATCACTTAAATTTGGAGTTACAACAATTTCTGAATTTGAAATTACACACACAAAAAAAGTAAATAACAATAATTTATAATAAAAAAGTAAATATATAAAAAATTAAATTTGATATTTAAAAACACAGAATATTTAAAAAAAAAACACACACAATTATACCATACCAATAAAAGGCCGGAACTAAAAGTGCAGACAACTGTAAAGGCATTTGGCAGATGTAATGAGTTTGATATATTTATAAACTTCAAACTTGCACATTTATGAAAGATAAAAGCATCTATACATTTAAGAAGACTTTCAAATAAGATGTAAACATTTATACATTTAAGAAGCTTCTCAAATAAGATGCAAGGGCATCTAGTGGTTGCCATGATTTTGATAAAAATTTATAAAGTTCAAACTTTCAAATTTATGTAAAATAGTATTTGGTTCTTCTTTTCCAACAAAGTAATAAAAGTTGGCCAAAATAATCCTGGTTGTAAATCGTTTCAAAGATAATATTCAACCCCAACACCATAAATGACCCAAAAGTCGTAGATTTCCACAGGTCTACAAACCTGAGTTTGCAGGGGGATTTATTGCTGAGAGCATGGTGCATTCGCATGCTTCTGTATGGCAACCACATCACCACGATGGAGTAGATGGGAGAGCTTTCCTTCTGCGTGCACAACCACTTGACCACTTGAAAGTAGAGCTGCCAGCGAAAAGATGTTTCACGCACAAACCATTGGAATCTGTTCTGATCATGGAGCAGAAATTTTATCATACTTTTCATAATTCCAACAATCCCAGTCAGCAGTACTCACGGCGCTTGCTTTTGAGGTTATACAGCAGAAATTTTATCATACTTTCATCATAATCCAATACGAAAATTTGAAAATCAAGAGACGCCCTCCTTCGATGGATTCCAATGGTTTGTGCATGGAAGATCTTTTCTCTTGCACCTTCATTCCCCAACTTGTTCACGTTCTCGCTTGCTATCTCAGAACTCGTCCTGCTCAAATAACGCAAACCAGTGAGCATTAAACCCTCTTAATTATTTAATTATTTTTCAATTTAATTACGCAGAAAGGCGTATACCTATTGACAATGGGCAGAATTAATCACCTTTTAATCATAAATTTCAATCTTACGGTTCACAATTGAAGATGCTGGCATATTCTTCGTCGTCCTCTCTAATCAATGGATGAGATTTTAATAAATTAACTTC